>JAIPRN010001168.1:0-52731 GCA_025469175.1 Geopemphigus sp. TES_GeoC_2020
TTACTTAATTAAAAAAAAAGAAATACCGAAAATTTGTTTATAGTATATTTTTGGATATACTACTAGATGTTAGGTATTTGAACAATAATTATAATGCGTATCTTTTTATATCAAAAATTTTTTTTAATAAATCATTCTAACCATTGTACTTACCCAATTTTGTTCGCCTTTCTTTTTTCATACCTGTTATTTTACCATTGTTGACTTCAGAGTTTTTCCTCTTTAAATTAGCTAACAATTTATTTTTACTTAAATGTTTTAATATGATTAAAAATAAATATGGTATAAAAATCGTAATAGATATATGTAACTAAATATTAGGGATTAACCGTATAGTGATAGATAGTACATATACAACTTAAAATTATGTATGAACAAACTAAACTGACGAATAAATATTAATAACATAATGAAATAGTCATACAGTTTACGAACTGTTGAAATAGAACATTAATATCTATATTATATTACACTATATTATACAAAATAAAAAAAAAACATTAAGTCAATTATATACTTAGGAACTGGAGTATTTAAAATCTTTGAAACTCGGGTATATAATTATATTAAAGATTAGTGTGGTATAGAGTAAAAGCTCTTAAAAATGTTTATATTGATGACAAGATGTTTAAAAAATATAACGTTCTTATAATTTGTAGCCGAAAAAACAAATGTACTGTAATATAAATTAATAACTATATGTATTATAACAGTGGTGGTGAACTTTTTGTCAGGTCTAATGCTAATATTTTGTGATCAAAGATTTTAAAACTGTTCACATACCCAAAGAAATACCTACTTATTAAAGATATAAACATTTAGTAACGGTAAGAGTGTAATAATCATAATTGTAAGTCGTAAATAATAGCGAATAATAAAAATCCGTTAAATTTTATCATTATTACAAATGTATAAAATTGTTTCTTTAAATTGCTCGTACTAAAATATTTAAACATAATTTATATTTTTTTTTTATAATAAATTATATTTTGTTTACGTACATTAAAATTTGGCCAACAAGCCAATCTGTAATCATTGAATGTATTTTTAAATATAGTGTTTAGAAATATTCAACTATCTATATTATTACAAAATATTTTATATTTACATTTTATTACAATTGTTTTTCATTTTTTCTTTAAAACAACGTGCTTACTATATTTTAAAGCTAAACGTATTGAAATTAAAACTTAATATTATAAAATATTAACGAATAAATTATAAATACGTTATACTTACACAAAAGTAAATTATAATATATTTATATTATAATAACATAATATTACATCTCAAATTTAAAAATAAATATTTTAATAAATCACAATATGCGTTTATAATTTTTTTTGTTTACAACTTACAAGTACATGCCATTAATTAAAAAGTCTGCATCATGTGCATAGGACTGTTTTCCTCCTTTTCGATAACGATTACGTACCACTCTTAATCGACAGCCAATCACAATTATCATTATACTTGTGGCTATAATACCTAAAATAATAAATAATGTTAAAAATATAAAATACTATAATTACACTAAATTATATTTTCTATTTTTTGTGATTGATAAATTTGTTATTAAATTGATTAAAATATATTAATTTATATAGTTATATATTTAAAATACAAGTAATGTATGTATTTATACATATTAATTAGGTACAATCATACTAACCAAACACAAGGGAAATGAACGCTCCATTTGGCATTATTGTATATCCGTCGTCACTACTTTCAAAATATGCTTCATGATTAACTATGTTCGATGTCAATGGTTGTTCCAATTTTTGATGAGAGGTAGAATCTAAAAATATAATCATAAGATTAAGTTGAAATTTTTGATGAAGTTTACTTTAAAATTTAGAACTTATTAAGTTTAACCTATTGTAGTAGTTGATTGAGTATAAGTTTCATTGACTTTAACTTTTTGAATTATTGCTTTTTCAGTTAAGATTTCAGATGGTTTGCTTTCTAATTGAATTGGTCTCTGATAATCGTGCCCCTAAAATTATATTATATTATGGTTTATGTTATATGTTCGATATGAACATGTCGGTAATATAAATATATATTTTAACTCACAAGTCGAGAAATACTGTTTGACTGTTCAATTTTAGGTCTAGGATCTTCGTAGTAATAATCTACGTTATTTTGGTTTTGATAAACAGTTTTACTGCCTAAATTAAGAAAATTGTTTTTATTTAGTTTATCGTATTGATTCTATTAGAAATAACTTACCTGCATTAAAGTGATGGAATTCATGATTCATATTATTGATACGATTGTAGTTCTGATCAATGGCTGTTCCGTGTTCTATATTGTATGCTCTATTTGGCACACTAAAATAAATAAAAAAAAATGATATTTAACAAATGTAGATATCAAAAATCTGATAGGCAAGAAAAGTCATTTTGTTAATATTTTAAAAATTAAAACACAAAGTACAAATATATATATATATTATTATAAACATTACTGTAATAATTAAAAATATACATTATTTTTTAATTGTTACAAAATTCAATGGACTAAAAATCATTTACAATTAATACTCGTATATATATGTTTGTACAAGTGAATATACTTATACAATTTTTTTCAAAGGTAGATATATACCAAAATTGTACTTTTATTATTTTTATTGATTCAATTAACTTACTTATTTTGTAATAAATTATTTTGCTGTCTATTATAATCTGGTAAAATTCCTCCATTGATATGAGTGAATATTCGATTATTTCCTACAAAATATATTTAAATACATATATATTATTAAATATAATCGAAACGTGTTACATTTACCGTAATTTTGGTGTGCCACACCAACATCTTGACTTGTCCATTTGAGTCCTTCACCTTCTCTACCATATTGAGAGGATACAAAATTATCACCATTAGAAGGATTATCTCCTCTTCCATTATTGTTATAGTTAATATTCGAACCTTAAAAAAGAATTATATCAATTCCAAAGTATCTTTATTTAAAAGTAGGTATTTTGAATTTATATTGATGGCTAACCACCAAATATTGGCTGTTGGTTCTTCCATTGGTATTGTTGCATTTGTTGATTTACTTGTCCGCTTGAATCCATTGGCTTATTTGGGAATGTTTGTACATAATTATTTCCTTGTAATCCATAGTTTGCATTTTTCATTAGTACTTGTTTACCTATTTATATAAAAAAATATATATATTTTTTTTTATTTCTAAATCTCATACCATTTTATTCAAATGTAGGGGTTTATTTATTTTACTTGGAGTAGTTGGACAAGCTAATTCAAGAGCTTCATCACTACCATCACTACATTGAGGTATTCCATCACAGGCATTGTAGATTGCAATACACTCACCAGATGTTTTGCATTCGAATTGATATCTACTACAACGAGTTTCTTAAAAATATTTAAAACGACGGTTTTATTATTATTAAAAAAATAATAATTAAGATTCAACCTTACTTTCAAAGTGTTTGGCCAATGGAACTGTTATTTCTGTTTCTTTATTTATGGATGGGATCGGTACGATAGTCGATGGAAGTGTTGTCAAAATAGTAAATCTTCTAAATGATATTAAATAATTTGTTTAGATGTACACACTAGGGAGTAAAAATATAATTTGTAAATACTTAAGTTGAGTGAGTTCATGTTCATGTTCATTTTGTGTGAGTTTAATCTGATTTTCTAATTCTGCTACAGGTTTGAATGCTAATACTGCACTACTATAATTTTTATGGTACGTGAATTTGCATTTAAAATCATCTGATGGTCCGCATTCGAACAGATAGCAAGTTCTCGGTGACTATTATAAAACATTTATAATTTCAAATTTGTAGTTATAGGTATACTATAGTATTACATTATTACTATTATATTAAATATACGTAAATATATATTTATTATCTTATAAATAAATTACTTACGATTTAACAAGAAAGACGGAGAGAATACATTATATAAATATATAAATATAAAAATAAACACCTTTTTGAAAAAGTTAAAATTCGTTAATATATAAAATTTTAATATATCAATTTATACACTAACATAAATATACTATATTTAATATTTTTAGTATCAATAGACACTAATAGATATACTACTTGTGTATTTAGTATACACATACATCAAACTATTCATTCTAAAATGTTTTTAATATGTCGATATTTAAGTTAAATAAGGTTAGGTTTGAACACATTTATTTTATATAATGTAATCATGTTGGATTGTTTAATTGTAAATTATTTTTTAATATTGGTTTTAAATCATTATTAATCATATTAATATATTATGATTTACGTAATTTAAAATGAAAGAATACATTTTAATTAGAAATAAACAATCGGTATATATTTTATATATCTTTATTGAAATCGGACTAATTCTCAGAATTGACGTTTAAAACGTTTAATACTATTTAAGGTAATGAAAATTAAACTTGAAAATAATAAATTAATACTCATAATAATAAAATATTCAAATTTATATATATATATAGCAAAAAATTATAGTTATATTAAATTGGTTTATTTACTACCGGTTTCGACTAAAAGTCATCATAAAAGTTATGTAATAAAAATGAATTAACGAGTATTGTTCGTTAAAAGTGATTTAATTTTGTTTGGTTGACTCATACGAGATGATTGTTTTTTAGGAAAATAACTAATCAATTATTTCTTAACGACAAATTATTTTTTTTAATACGACGCTATTTTACATTATTCTGTTATGTATTACAATTATAGCGTATTGTAATATACACATAGTGTTATTATTTTTTACCGAACGAAACTGGTTTATATATATATATATATATATATATATATATATAATTATTTATACACATTATACATTTATACAATAACGAAGATCAATTATTATTGACTTTTACTTTTTCTTCGAACACGAACACGTCGCACCGGGGCGTTCGGCAGCACAGTTCTAAACATTCGAGACGGTCGCGTTGTTCCGCCGAATCAATAAACTTTGCGCCCAATTTTTTCGAGTCTTCCGTCCGTATGATTTTGTCATCGTGTACGTCAAACTTGTTCGCACAGTTCCCAGAGTTGGCGGTGACAATTGCGACGCCTACCACCATCGCGTACACGATCAGTAAACACTGTGACGACGTCGTAATGCGACCAACGGCGGCCATTTGATGTAAATTCGTTTTTTGTAGAACGGGAAAATACACTGCTGCTGACACACGGCCCGTTGTTCGTCACCCACTGCTGTTGGATATATACAGCTGAAGAGCTTCTCTCAATCGATAGTTTATTTTACTAAAATTACGCGATACGTATTATATATAGTAGGTAATACCGACACGGCTGCCCTCTATGCGTTCCAGTTATCCTCCCTCTTATCAACCACCCCTGAGACGTACGGACCTTATACGTTTCGTATACATTTTCCATTTCGCCAAAGTTTTCCGTTACCTACCTACCGAAATAATAACCGTTATTCGGATATAGAGTACATTTGTTTAGCATTTTATTTTCCTACCGATCAAGGAGGTATAATAAAAATATCGTTAAAAAAATATCGTTTAGTTTCCATAATGTATTCTGTATAAAATTGTTGAACAATGTAAGAAATAAGGTTTTCTTGGGGCTCAGACGGTGAACATTTATAGGCAACAGTCGGATGGATGTATTAATCGATTATTAAGCAACACGACTACATTGAAACATGGCGTCATTTGGGGTAATGAGATGTTCTCACGTTTCATAAGGATTTTCTTTTAATGAATACATGTTCAATGGTCTCCACGTATTTTCTAAATCCGTCTCTGGTGCCAACTATAAGTTAGTAGAAACATTTGCCCGTTTCAGATTTCTACGCGTAAGTACACACATTCCCGTCCATTCGCCGCTGTGGTTACTATTTACGTCAATATCAATAACGTCGTCAGTCACGAAATAATCGTCCGTATGTATATAAACACGGTGATTCAGATGGAAATCTATAACATGATAAAATTAACAGTATGTAATTTACGTGTATTTCTCGTCTTCTCGTTCAAAGTGGAAAGTTTTAAATAACTTCGACATAATAATTACAAAAATCGAAAGAAATTTAAAATCGCTTTAAATAAATACTGGCGATATTTACTAACTTAAACATATGGTATAACTATTCAATTTTAGTAAAATACGTGGACCTACATATAATGTATAGACAAGTGTGCTGTTTCAGCAAGTTTGTATTTTGCAGTTTTAATAAATCAATCTAGTATAATAGTATAATATACTAGTAAAATATATTAATATATTTTATCTTAACGTTTTTACGAAATAATACACTATAACATATTAAAACTGCAATCATTAGTTATCAGAAATGTTAGAAGGGATGTGTTTATCGGGGTTAATATCAGATAAATAATGGAATACATTTTAAATTGTTGAAAGTAATTATTTATACTATAGTATTTATAAGCGCACATTTTTTGTTTTTTGTCTTTTGTTTTTTGGTTTTTTTTTTTTTTTTTTTTAATGCATTGTAAACAACAAATTCTTTGTACTTAATTCTTTAACTGTTAAGCTATAATATACCACGTTTATGTAGCTTTAATAAAATAAAAAAAAAATATATAAGTGCATAATGAATATAATATAGTGTATACACAATTTAATAAAGACTAAATTTGCAGTTATTGTGTCACCAGTACACAATCTAATAATAATTGATTTGGAAGGATCGAGTGATTATGGTACACACACACGAACTTTCATTTATTTCTCATGCATACATCGTTTGGTAACGAGCATAATAAATTGCCTACATTGTGCTCCTCGAAAAATGTCGTGCATCAACATCATCATCATCATCCTCGCCTTATTCCCATCTATTTGGGGTCGGCCACCTTAGTCTTAAACCTCCATTTGCCAAAAAAAAAAAAAATGTGCATCAACATTTTAAATAATAATCAACATGTTTTTTACTTGAAAATCATTGTTTATCTCTTTCCATATGCAATATGTAGAACAAAGATTGCAAACATATCGACATTACAAAAACGTTTATGAATTTGGTACCGTCGACTTTCGTATAAACCAGTGGTTTTCAACCGGTGTGCCACGTTTAATCTATTAATAGTTTTACAAGTGTGTAGTAATCACCCGCATTATTATCGACAGTCAGTGACGAATAATAAATTTAAAGATTGGTCAAACCATTAATCGTAGGTACTTATATGGTATATTTTCAATAACAATTGTAATTTTTATAACAGAATCTATGGGTACCGACTAGTTAAGTATGTGGGTTGGTAAAGGTGTATGTATTATGGAACAATAATTCATATCTGAGTTGGATGACCATGTCGCTGATTGGATAATATTAGTGAGACTGTTTACAGCTTGGTCAATGTTATCAGAGGATTTTAAACTAATATTTAATTTTATTTCTTGATTTACCAAATCATGAAATTTATGTCTATTAGTAGTGGTATAAAAAATCTTGGGTGGCTCTAGAAGAATTGGTGGATCGATATCTAATATTAATAGGACTGACGATTGATCAGAATTTAAATCAAGAAGGTTATAAACTAAAAGGGATTTTCATAACAAAAATATCAAGTATGCCTGGGTTTTTACGAGAGAAGGATAGCCAATAAGTAGGATCTAGAGGAGCCAGTATTTTTAAATTTTTTGCACTTGTGAAGTCACGAAGGACAAAACCACGTGGATTGTTCGTGCGGCAACCCCAGCTTTGATGCTTAGCGTTGCAGTCACCCCCGATAATAAAATTGTTGCTAAGGGTATTGAAGTAATTAGAAAAATCTAAATTTGAAACCGTGTGTCTCGGAGGTGAATAAATTGCTGCTATTGATACAGGAATATTATTTAAGTTTATTAAAATAGCAGAGGATTGTTGACAGAAATTAGGTAAACTTTGAAATATTATTGTAAATTTAATGAGAATAGCAAGACCACATAGTATTGTCCGGGTGATTAGTTTTGAGTTAAATTTAACCTGGAGTATTAATATCTGAGTGTTGGGTAAAGTGAGTTTCAGTTATAAGTGCGAGATCAATACGTTTATCGTGTAGTACGGTTTGCAGTTCTTTAACATGTTTTTTTAGGCCATTGGAGTTGAATAATAAAATTGAGAGGAATTTCTTTGTGAAGGCGTTATTAGTCAATTTTTTACCTAGAAGAGAGGATATAATTTTGGTAAGTAGGGATATTAGAGGATCTATTAGAGATCTGAAATCTTCCAGAAAACTTGACATTATTTTACTAACATCAGGTGCTGTTAAGGGTTACAGATGATTAGAATATTGACCCGAAGTAACTTGTGCATAGGATAGACTTGAGTTAGAAGAAGTACCATTAATTGAGTGGTTGTCTTGTGCATCGCGTGGCTTAGATTTAACATAGTCGGTTAAAAAAACATGGGGTAACCGAGATATTAATTTGCTTATTGTTATTATTACTTATTTTAATTATGATGCATATTATGTTTACCAATTAATGTAGAAATATCGATAACGACGACAAAGCGACAGCGCAGCGTTGATTGTTATATAATATCAAAGTCGCCATAGGCGGCCTTCGATAAGAAATGACATATTCGTATAACTACTACAATTGCTGTTTGACGAAAGTACGTTAAATTTTGAAGTTTGTACCTAAATCACGCAAATAGTTCGAAGAGAAAAAAATAAAGTAATAACTAGGAAGTTGATTGAAACATTATCGCACCTCTACTTAACGTATACCAAATTTCGCAAATTTAGGAAAGCAATTAGGACACATAGGAGCGCAACATATACAAAACGCGTGTGTATCGAAGTACGGCTGTCGCAGGACTATTTTGTATTTAAAATAGTAAACTTATTCTGTACCGTACCAAATTAATCAAACATAAAATTGGTAACTTGTTTCCTGAAAAACTTAAAAATGATACTTATTATGACAATATATTTTGTTTCGGTATCAGTGAAGTCAATGACTAATTCCTTACTAAATGTAATTAACTTTATTGCACTTTCTTCTACTTTGATTTGGGATTTTCTAAGAATTGCTTTAGAGACAGTATATTACAATAATTTCTTATTATTATTTAACTTAATTTACGTGTGTTTCTCGTCTTCTCGTTCAAAGTGAAAAGTTTTTAATAACTTCGACATATAATAATTAAAAAATTTGAAAGAAATTTTAATATCGCCTTAAATAAACACTGGCCATATTTACTAACTTAAAAATATGGTATAACTATTCAGTTTTAGTAAAAACCGTTGACCTATATACAATGTATAGACAAGTGTGCTGTTTCAGAAACCTTGTATTTTGCAGTTTTAATAAATCAATCGCTATACCTAGTAAAATGTATTAATATATTTTATCGTCACTTTTTTATGAAAATAATACACTACAGCATAACAAAACTAATCATTAGTCATCAGAAATGTTAGAAAGGATGTATTTATCCAGGTTAACATCAAACGAGCTTAATAATATTCGTTCCTACAATTGTAATTTATACAAATACTTATTAGTAATTATAATTTTTTTTTCTGGTCGTTATATTTGGAAACAATTTCTCATTTATTAATTTATTGATTAATCACTCGTACGTCGTCAATGATGAGCCTGTTGGAGTGGGATTTTACATTCACTTCATTTACCAATGACGTCCCTGGGTTTCCGAACCCTCTAGGACGGTAACAATAACGAATACTTTATATTTATACTTCGGATTGAGGGTCACCATCGTTTATTGTTAAAAAAAATAAAAAGACATTAACAATTTTCCTTACTGGGATAATTTAGCAATGGGATTAACCTCTGTCACTGGTGGGTGGTCAACCCCTAATTGGACGCTCACGGTTACTACCGCACACGCGCTATATACCGTCTCTATTCGCCGCGGTACTATTGGTGCACCAAGATGACTCCGCTGCAGCATGAATTCTAACGAGTTAAGTCAGATTCGCACGGTGTCATAATAAACTGGGAGAGAATACTACTCGTTCCGCGTATGTCTCACGACTGCTTAACTTGTGCTTTTACCGATAATCTACGACCTCCAGTTCGCCTGGAGCTGTTTAGTCATTCCTGATAGTCTAGTTATTCGTGATGTGTTTTGTATATCGTGCGTCTCTTTTTTTATGTTTAATCGTGGCCAAAGTAAATGTTTGAAGACTGAACTGGTCGTGTTTTTTCTTATATGTTACGACAGAATCTATTTTTGGTCATTGACGACTCCCACTACCATCAGTTCACACTAGGCAGTTATCACGACTAACTGATTTAGTATTATTAATTTTAGTAATAGTATTCTTGCCAAGTTCGCGATTCCGTGCGGTCCTGGCTTTATTCGTCTGCCGATGCGTGATTAGTAATAGTTCCGAGTAGTCGGCCGGTTTGTGGTGCGGCGATTCGTGCCACTGGCGCGCGTTCGTTTGTTTCCTTAACGCGCAAATAATATTCCACAGTCCCGTTCGGTATTCAACGCGTGGATTCTCGTTATTCATTGTTTGTCACAGTCCAGTGGAAAAAGTCCCTTTTAACGTAATTACTCGTATTACCATCGAAACGAGCGTGCTTTCCGATTTCTGCGCCACTTTACGATCGGGTTTTTGAAAGTTTTTAAATTTAACGGCCGTTTTCCTTATTCATTTTTCTTGTAAACGCGTTGTAGTATCCGACATAGGTAATCTAATTTTTGCGTCTGCGAACGCATCGGTTATTGTTATGGTATTTTATTACAGACCGGGAGAGTTAACGCGAGGATTGTCCACGAGCTATTGGAACACGAGGAATGTGAACTATTGGATTTTCGAAATGACTGTGAATAAGAGGAGGAACAGAGCACGACGATCGGTTAATCAAAACGTATCGTTTTTTATTTGAAACTATGATTTTAGTTTGTTCGCCAATATTTATATACTCGTGTTATGAAGGCGGTTAATAAGCGATATTATATTATTTCGAACCTTCTGATTCCAAATGAACTTCGTTAAACGTCTGCGGTAGTCGGCAAGACATTTATGGTACGTTCCGATCAAACGTGCCGCATAAGGATTGACGTCGATATTTGTTCGAAAATCGATCGAGAAATTCCTGTTTAGGAGGCGCATCATCCTGTTCAATAATATAACGTATTCGGAATATTTTCGACATTAATCACTCGACGAATAACCCAACGATAATCTTTTTTTTTTTTTATACGGTATCGGCAATACACTCACTGGCCCGGAAAGCTTGAAGGCAGTACTTCGGACACCCAACGATAATCTAACTACGTTTATTTTACGCGATAGGGTGGTAGATTACGATAAACACGAGTGCATCTTATAATCGATTGAAAATACGGTCCGGTCTCTTTAATTCCAACGGGCTTGAAAATTATCTTAATTATCTCGCTATATTTAGAGACGTATTTTTTCGCATACCCACGCAATAATAATTTTCCTCGTCTCTATCCCATGTATTTGGGGTTTGACTACGTTTGTCCTAAACCTCCACTTGACCTGATCTTCCACATCATCGACGCATCCACCAGCAAACAATCCTCCTATCATAGTTAATCGCGTTTAACCACTTTTACGGTCTTCCTTTTCTTTCTTCAACCTTATTTTCCACCTAACTGTTCTTATGGCTTCCAAATCTTTTCTTCTTATGATATGACTAAATCATCTCAGTCTATTTTCCTTCATTTTATTCATAATCAACGCCACTCCTATGCTTCCTTTTATATATTAATTTCTTATTCTAATTTCTCTTTTCATCCTACTCATCTATCTAAGAATTCTTATCTCTGCTATACTTAATATTTGCTCTATTTTCTTGTCCACCATCGTTTAATACTCTAAACCATACAACATAGTTGGTCTCACTACACTCTTATAGAAATTCTCTTTCAGTCTCGTTGGAATTTCTCATTAGGCCCAATACCAGACGCTTCTCTCTACTTGATCCAACCAAGCCTAATCCTGTTTTACATCCTCGTCAAAATCCCCCATTCTTTTGTAGAAATCGACGCAATAACAATAATTTTCCTATTGTTTCATTATTTTGTTTCAAGGTACTACCGCGTTGCTCTAAATATACTGTTCCTTTCTATGTGCCTTATTCAATCACCAATTATTTGCCCAATGAATCGTTAAGAAGATTAATGTTGAAAGCCAATGCGAATACTTATAGTGTTATGGGACCAAAAAAATTTAATTCGTTTATTGCGCTTATTAATAAGTAACTTTTTTTTATTATACAAGTTTTTTTATTTCATAAGTATAACCTTAGAAAATATTTTTGAAAATTCATTTTCATGTCGATCATAGCATTACTTTTTAAATAAATACTGTAATGTATATAAAACTTATAAAACTAGGAGTTTTAACCTATATACGATTGCTTCCAATCTTTTAAAATTATGATTATACAATAAATATTATTATTAATTTAAAAAGAAATTTTTTTTTCACATATTAAATTTTATGAATGTATTTTGTGAGATAACTAATGGTTAAACTGTATATATTTGTATTGGGGTTACCTTCTGATATATCACCAATTCTTTCTTTTGTATTTCCGCAATAATTACAAAAATTAACTCTCTACTAAGTTATTAATAACAAAATTATTAAATTATTGAAGTAAAAACTTACGTTTATAGTATCATTATTTCTATATTAAATAATACACTTATGTGTTCTAATAATGTAATTTGTACATTAAAAAAAAAAACAAAATTTGTTAATTCATTTATTTATATATTTAAAAAAAAAATACCGTTATAATGTTATTGTTACAAAGAAAGTATATTTTACATTAATAAAATATTTGTGACTTGTATATCATTTTGCAGTCGCATTTTCGTGTTGTTCTGTATTATTCATTTATCATATAGCTACAGAAATGTTACAAAATATTGTTTCATTTGTATTTACAAAATATAATTCATATTGTAATTTGTTATAATATTTATTATATTATTTAAGCCACTATAAACCATAATTATTTTTAAAATAAATATAAATACTTCTATTTATCATTGTCAATTTTTCTTGACGCTGTTTTTGTGCCATTTCAAAAAATGCACTAAATATATTTTGATATAACAGTTTTATTGTAGTTAACAATTTAACATATATTTATTTTTCTTAGTTTTTATTCCATATTTATATTTAACATATTTTCATGAATATTCTGTTTGATTTATATACTTATAGTATGACCAACAAAATATTCAGAATGACAGACTATTTCACGATAATAATTTAAATATCTTAAGATACCATTGATCCAAATAAATGATCATTCCTAATATTATTTGGTAAAATTGGTATTAAAGTTGTTCAATATTTCTTTATATTTAAAAAAACCGTCATTTTAAATGACAGTCGCACAGCTATTGTAGTATGGCTAAATGATATTAATGTAATTTGTTTTAATTATAATTCACTTAACTTATTTTGTTAAACGCGTACACCACAGATAACAACACACTTTTAAAATGAAATATTCGAAAACAATAAACATCATAGTTTAATGTATCCCATACCTATTTGCATACCGTATAGGAGTTTCGTGACTAATGATATTAAAGCCAATGATGTATAACACTTCATTTGTGGCTATGTACAATATTATATTATAATCTACAAATTACTATTTGATCGATTTAAATAAAAACTGCAAATTCAAATTTGTTTTCTGTCATTAGATTATCCAGAAACAATTAATAATATTCTATATTTCTACGATATATACGTATATTGCCTTCATCACCCGTACGATTGAAATATAATAATTAATAAGATATAACTAAACAACAGAAAATAAATTGTTTATATTGTTTGGATAATAATATTGATAAACGTATCGTGATAATATTTATCTACGTTAAATATTTTAATTCAGCTGATAAAGATCGATGGTCACACTGTTGATTCTATTGGTCGCTCTCGTTTGACAGCCTGCACCTTGCGGCCTGTGTACGGTGTACCTGGGGTCGATGTTTTTTTTTCATTTTTGTTTTTTATTTTTTTTTTTAATATACTAACTATAATAGCGTATGTCTGCTACTGTTATGTAAATTATTGTCGTGGTCGGAGACGCTTTTCTATGTGCAAAAAGTTCGGTTGAGACAGTAATCACATTCCGACAGAATTCTGAATGTGTTCGAAATCGATTTGGTGTTTTCTTTTGTTTCGTGTCGTGTGAAAATATAAATAAACAATTAAACGTTAAAAAGTGACACGTTCGTCGGTTCAAGAAGTATGTATTTTGTTGGCAATCTGGAATGGCTGAAATAATTTTGTTTTAACTACAGTTTAAAATTTTAAATACTGTCGTAATTGAAAATAGAACATATTCTAATGAGAGTGTGTTATAGAATTTTAAGTCGGTCGATCCGTCGAGCTGATCGTCAGTTGTTTCCGTCGGATAATTATTGTAATATGATTGCGCGACGTGATATATTTTATACCTTCGACCGGCGCGTTCTGCCGGGGGTTGTTCGTCGAAATGAAATCCGGTCGCCGTTCGGTCGTTGCGATTCTTTGGTGGATTACGGTTACAGTTGCGTTCGGGTAGCTTCTCATTGAATCTTATTCAATCATATTCAATGTGTTCTTAATGTCTTTCTAAAATGTGCTAAAAGTTTTTCCTATATAATTTCTAGATAGCATATCTTGTTAATTTTACATTGTTAGGTCGCTATAAACCATTTTGCCGATTTGTATCCAATCTTAACCTTATATTATTATAATTTGTAATTATTTTATTATTCCCTAAAACATTATTTTACTTAATAAACAAATGAAAATATTTAGAGTTTTTAATTTCTAACAGTATGTAACATCAATATTCAATCAAATTAATTTAAATACGCTGTTTTTAATTAATTATTAGATTAAATATTATATTTTTTAACTATTAAATTATAATAACTATAAGTATTCAAAATTTTTTACATTTTAATATCTGTCAAGGTTTATAAAAACTCCAAAACTTTTTTTATTTGACAGTTCATAGTTGTAAGTATTAATTATTTGACTACTTAAAAATAAAATAATAATTTTATTGACTTAAATATATTGATTCTACACAAATATAATGATTGATATAATTACTTACATTCAAATTGCTTTTTAAGTTGTACATTAAATATGTTAATAAGTAGCAGCTAAATATTAATCTTTTTCTCATCATGTTAATATCCTTTGATATCCTTTCACTCGGCGTTTTCATTTATGAGTCGCAATTCTTCATCTGGAGTAATTCTGACAGCTCGACTAATGGTATGAAGTACGTCAAAAATTGATAAATTACATATTTTTATTACCTATTTAAATTGGTCATGTTATATTACATAAGATAGTATATTTATTACATTTGTTTGTTTTTAATTTACAATATGGTATTTTATATTGTTTTTATAGCATTGAACATGTCTAGAAATGAAAGACATAGAGCTGATAAGAGAGCTTCATCAAGTCGTGCCAGATCCAAAGGTATTTTAATCAACACTCCAAAATATAATTATTTCACAATTACTTATATTTTATATAATTGTAGATTCTCCGAGAAGAGAGTTAGAAAATGTAGTTAAAAGAGCTCGAAAAGATAGAGATCAAAGTCAATATTGGATTAATAAAGTCCTAGAAGCTGAAGAAAAAGATCCAAATAGGTAGGTTAAAATTTGATATGTAAATGAATAGTAAATAAGTTTATATTATAAAGTAAAAAAAGTAAGTGGTAATGTTTTGTAAACTGTATAGGTCAGTAATTGAAAAAAAATCATACAGGTACAAAAACATATAAATTTAATAGATAATACCTATATATATATATATATAGATAATTAACTAATATAATAAATAATAACTTATTAATTTATAGATAAGCACTTCTAAGTATAAATATTTCTTTTAGGTGGAAACATTCTGGTTTTAAAGAATTGTATACGGATAGAAGATCTAGGTCAATCAGTAGACGTTCATCTAGTAGTTATTCTTCTAGTTGTTCGCATTCATCGATGCATAGATCTTCATCTCGTAGACGACGTAAACCAATCTCACGTTCACCTGATTTAAGACGATCACGAAGATCTTCATCATTAAGACGTATATCACCATTAAGTAGACGTCGATCACCATATCGAGCACGAAAGTCTCCTTTAACTTTACATTCTAGAAGAAGACGTAGATCTTCTTCAGAATCACCAATAACCAATGGTTCGCGTGTTAGACGATCTAGATCATTAAGTCGAAGACGTAGAGCATCTCCTGTGCTAGGTCGTAATCGTAGAATTCCTTCACCACCCCCAAAAGGAAGAGGTTTGAGAAGGCATGGTCGTAAACGTATTCATAATTCATCTGCAGAGGAGGTAAATTTTAAAATTTTTTATGAAACAAAAATGATTATTTTTGACTAATATTTTAGGTGCGTTCATCAAGTGTAAGTACATGTTCAGACTCACATTGTTCAGTATGTGAAGCTAGAATACCAGTTGCTAGATTAAAACCACCACCAGAACCTTTAGCTAGGCCAAAATCTCCAAAAATATGCAGACCTATTCCAATTCATGAACGTTCTAGGTAATTGATTTTTTTTTTTAATTTTTTTTTTAAGTTTATTATAGGTTTATGTTTTAATTTTATTATAGGTCGAGATCATTTTCAGTACCAAGGTATACACCTGTGGTAGAAGTAAGTTCTACTACTACTGGATTACCAAAAAGTGGTCCACCTCCAGAACCACTACCTCTCAAAACTAAACGTATTAAGAAAGTGAAGTCACACAAGAAAAAAAAGTCACATAGATCAAAGTCTTCACAGATTGAAACGGTATTTATAATTTTTTTTTGATATTTTATTGAAAATTGTTTACATTTTTTTGTTGTTTTAGGCTGTTATACATCAACCAACAATTAAAGTAGAATCAATGTCTGAAGACGATTCTAGTGTTGGTGGTTCAGATATGCCAATGAGTTCTTCTTCTGGGGGCCATTTAACACTATCTGAACGTTTCAGTAAGATGGCCCAAATGGGCCGTGCTCATGAGTTACCACAGAGAAGCCTTCGTGTAACAGCTGGCGATGATTTTAGAGTTGAAATTGGTTCACCACCTCATCCATTCCCTACTCCAGCTTTAGGGTAAGAATTAAGTACACACTAACTTATTGATATAATTAAAACTGAAAACCCATTTTATTTTTAGGTCTTTACCAGAAGGTACATCTATTGAAGATGTTAAAGGTCGTTTTGCTTATTACAAAGATCAAGGGTATTTAGGTGATTTATCATTAACTGATTATGTTAAGTGGGAAGAATGGTGGTACAAATACCAAGATTGGTTAGAGGCAGAACGTGCATATGATGTCCATTTAGATAGGTATAGAGACAGACGATATAGAGATGAGCCATCTATATTTTGACACGAAAAAAGCTTAATCCATGGCCATCAGCAGCAATATATGGAATTTGAAGATGATATATAATAAAAACCAGAACTAATTAATAAGTGAAGAAAATACATAAACAAAGTTACTTGGTAATTTGTGTGATTTGTACATAAAAAACGTTTTTATTTAAAATAAATCTTGTAAAATATTATAATATATTTGATACCAACCATATTATTAATAAAGCAGCTTCCTGCTTACTGTACAACTTAACTTTAATTATTTACCTAGCTCATTAATTTAAGTAGGTAATAATTGAGTTATTAATACTTTAACGATTTATTTTGACAAAAAATTGCTTTTATGTAGAAGTATTATAAGTTGAGTATTTTGTTAATTGTAAACGTAATGTAATATACTAAATACAAAAATAAAAATTGTTATGTAAAAATAAATGCAAGAAACTTTTAATAAGTAGATAATATGTATATCATGTATAACGAAATATTTGAGTCACTTATTGATAATTTTAAGCTATATATATATTTTTAATTTTAGTGAAAACTAATATCCAGTTTAAATACTGTTGTTGTTAAAAAATTTTGTCTAATATATTTTAGATTTAAAATATTTTTTGTTTGATTTTTATTCCTCGAAAATAATTTACGTAAATTTCGTATTTTTCTATATTAGATAAATATATTAATTTATTAATACGTCTGTTTTAATTTTATATACATTGATAGATATTTCAAATAATGAATTACTTAAGTAAAATCTATCTATAATTTTTTATTTTTAAAAGATACTTTATAAAAAGTTCCTATCAATATAACTTTAATTATAAATTTATACTCGAGTTAATTATCGATTAATTCTGTTTATACGAATTATGTTCTAAATTAACTTAATTTTGATTTATAAATTAAATGTTAAACAAATAAGTGTGTCCATGTCTAATTTGGTCCTTTGGTCTCTTGATTTAAAGCACAAACCTCATT
Source organism: Geopemphigus sp. TES_GeoC_2020 (assembly GCA_025469175.1). Lineage (NCBI taxonomy): Eukaryota > Metazoa > Arthropoda > Insecta > Hemiptera > Aphididae > Geopemphigus > Geopemphigus sp. TES_GeoC_2020. The sequence goes on from JAIPRN010001168.1 coordinate 18,360, forward strand.
AATCCGGTCCTCAGTTCTTTAATCAACGACTTATCGTTTATTTTAATTTATGTATCTTGGCAGATTCCTTTTGTTACTTTGGTAGTAATTTTATATTTTTACATTTCTGGGATAGCTGATGACTTATTGCAAACTTTTCCTTTATAATTTTGAAAGGAACTCTTCTCTTTCATAATGCATATTTTGAAAGTTATTGACATAAGAATGCTGATGTTTGAAAAACTTAAAAACTGTCAGACATTCCGGAGGGTATAAAAAATTATAATAGCCTTTTTCCAAGTCTTCTAAATGTTGACTGGTCTCTAGATTGGAGGACGTGTTTAGCTAAAACATTCCATCCTAGTGGAGTAAGGTTTCAAAGCAATATCCAGTCAAAATACCATAGCAAATTATGTTAACTCCGACATAAAATAAATTATGATCACTGGCTATATCTGCTAGGTTGTGATTAATATTGTTTGATAAAAGTTGGATGGTCCCGAATATTAGTGTTTTAAGCTTTAAAAAAAGCCACCATAGAAGAATTAACTTGTTCATCGAATCGTAGGCTAGGTTTAAGAAGTTTTTTGCTCGCTTAAAAGGCCAAGTTTAATCTTGTGTAGACTGTTCTCCACTTCATAAGCAATTGCTCTATGTTTTGGGAGGTCTATTTTTTAGTCATTAAGTTAAGATATAGGCCAGTAAAAACTTATTTCTCTAACTGATAAATCAGTTTTGGTGGCATCCTCACAATTGTGAAAGAAAAAATTGCTAACCAATAATCAGCTCTGCCAATGTTAAGCTCAACATTTAATCCGCAGTTCCACAGAGCTCTCTCAATTTATTGACTTAAAGAAAATGTGTTGATTCATTGGAGGGCTCATTATACGTACTTTTGGCTTATACACTACACGACTGACTTGCTATCTACACGCAATGAGGATCACACCAGACACGTGTAAAAATTCAAAAATCTAATATAAAGAAGGTTTTTCCAAAGAAATACTAAGAATAAATAGACCTGTCAAACTTAAGATAATATATATTGATTAAATTGTTAAAAACAGTGGCGTACTTAGACCTGAATTTCGGGGGGGGGCTTAATTTTTAAATAAATAAATCGAATGACCCTAACGATTAACTTTAATAGATTATTCATTTTTAACGAACACGTTATATTATAATGTGTACTAAAGTTTAAAAATATTTTAGTTTTTCGTTATTATTGACTAAAAATATACGTCTAGTAAAAAATTTAATATTCCTAAAAATGTTGGGGGGGGTTATCCCCCTCCCTGTTAGTACGTCACTGGTTAAAAATATATACGAACTAACCTTACAATATAGAGTACTTTCCCCAAATAAGGTTGTTTAATTGTCGTTAATATTCTTTACAGAGAGGTTGTTATATATTTTTAAAATTATATTTAATTGTAATATATATACATAGTAAAACTTCATTATAACGCTCTCGTAGACCCAAGGAAAAACGTTATAACCGGTATATCACAAAAACTACTAATTAAGAAATCAAATTTATTTTAACGCTTAATTAAAGTATAAATATCTATGTACATATTTATATGAAAGTATAATTACCATCTTATATTTACACAATATTTTGTTTCGACGGTTTAAAATATTCCACTATTTTTTCTGTTTATGGTAACATAATGATTTCTTAAAAACAGAATTTTCTAGGTTATTAATTTCAATGAAAATATTATCTTCCACTGTCGTACTACACGAAAAAAAAGTGCGGATTGTATTTAACGCAGTCCAAACGTCACTTATTTTAGGGGCCACAATTTCGGCAGATTCCGCTTCATCCTCTTCGTTATCTCCCGTATCCTTGGCATGGCGATCTTCAATCATGGTATCCAAGCTTAATATTTCGTTCGTCACAAGACCATTGTCAAAATCATCGAAACGTTCCAACTCGGGCAATGTTTCTTCGGATAAGAGTGATCGCCAATATTCATCATTCATCTGTATTCAATAAAAAAAAGAAAATCGAGCATAAAGAATAAAATTAATTAAATTACCTGTTCAGTTTCTTGGTCTTCCGTAAGATTACCAACAACGCCTGCTTTTTTGAAACAATTTACTATCATTTCCTTTTTTATGTCCACCCATGCGGCGAACAAGTAGTGGATGGCATCCAAAACAGTGATTTTCGGTTTAGTTGTACTGTCCGTAATTGATAAATATTGTTGAACAATTCTTCTCCTATAGCCTTGCTTCAATACCTTTATTATTCCTTGATCGAACGGTTGAAATTGACTTGCGGTGTTCGGGGACAAAAAAACCAACTTAATGTTTTTTAAATTCACATTTTTTGGGTGGGCTGCACAGTTGCCAACGAGTAAAAGGATTCTTCTGCCTTTCGACTCAGTGTCCCAATCTTTAAGCCACTGCGTAAATCGTTCGCCAGTCATCCATGCTCGATGTTGAGAAGAATAAGTGCACGGAAGGGTTTTCACATTTTTCAAACAACGTGGCTTGCCGTATTTACCAATTATGAGCGGTTTTTTCTTGTCCGTCCCGGTGCTATTAGTGCAAACGAGGACGGTTAAACGCTCTTTGCTTAATTTTCCGCCATAACATTTTTCGCTTTTTAAGCCCAATGGTATATTATCAGGCATCAATTTGAAAAAAATGCCGAATTCGGCCACGCTGTAAATTTGTGAGGGTTCGTATCCAGAGACGAGGGTAGGAATTTGATATTTCCAATCGGACGCAACATCAGGATTGACAGGTTTCGATTCACCGCAAATTTGTTTGTAAACGATGGAATGTCTGACTTTAAATCTGTCGAGCCACCCTGTTGAAGCAGTAAAGTCAGTGATTCCCAGGGAGTTCGCTACGTGTAGCGCCTTTTCTTGTAAAATTGGGCCACTTACTGGAATGTTCGAGCTACGTGCCTGTAGAAACCAATTTTTAAGTATGATTTCTAAGTCCTCATACTTCGCCGAACGGATTTTTTTACGGCCGATTCCTTCGTGGGCTGCAACGTATTGACTCCGGTTTTTTAAAATGGTACGTAAAGTGGAAGCGCTGATGTTTTTATACGAAGCAAAATCTTTTTGATTTAGACGCGATTTTTCAAACTCTTTTATAAGAGTGATTTTTTCTTTTATCGAAAAGGATTTTCGCGACATTTTATGGCGACGTCAGGACCGTTAACAGCTGAAGACTAACAGAATATTCCAAATTTTCGAGGGGTGATGAATAAAAAAAATTGACGATGTCACCAGTTTTATAGAAAATATATAGAAAGGTTTACGAGTGGCAACTAGACAGTTCTGTTAATCTCTTTCTAGTCGAATAATTTATAACTATTCGCCGAACAAACGCAAGTCGGGAATAATGTAATTTTGAACTAGAAAAAGTAAACAAAATAAAAATTTCCCTTATAGTGAGTTCTAACTAGTAAACATTCAATAGAAAATGCCTCTGGGATCAGGATCGAGGAAAAAGAGCGTTATAACCAGGAAATTATTATAAGCGTAAGCGTTATAATAAAGTTTTACTGTATACTATATTACACAATTATTTTTAAACTTCAAAATTATTAATTTAATATAAATTTAAGTTATAATACGAGTAGTATTAAAATATTTAAAAATGAAATACTAATCGCTATGGAACTTAAAACTGTTTAGTACTATTATGAAATAATTGTATACAGTCTTTTTTAATATCGTAATTTTCTAATAAGTTAAAAATATATTGATTAAATTCGTCATTTCCACAAATAAGCCATAATGTTTGTAATGTTTGTTGTTTGTTAATTATTTCTTCGACAATATTTTGTGAAATTCTTCCTTCTGTTATATTTTCATTGAACCAAAATGACTTTGATCGTTGTGACCAATTATGTTCTCTTGTTAAGTATAAAAACACTGCGCAATTCCAATAAGCTGCAAATTCCGCTAAAGTCTTGCGCATTAATATATCATCGATTGTTTTGCACGAATAGTGTAGTTGTAATAGTATATCACATTTGTCATTTTCTAAAATTGAATTAATGAGACCTAGAAAGGCTGCCACGCCAGTTCCACCACAGAACATTACTATCGTATCGTACCTTTTATAGTTTGTTATACCACCGGAAGGTCCACGTACTAAAACAACGTCCTTTATTTTCTTTTTTAATAAATGTTTCGTGAATTGTCCATTAGGATAAGCTTTAATTATGACATCAAACGAGCATTTACTGCTTAATGTGACCGGTGTATACGGTCTAGTAATTCCGTCCAGTTGGATAAACACATGTTGTGTATACGTTATAGGCAGCCGACCCGTAGTTTGCGGAGTAGCTGCAAATGTGTATATGTATACGTCGTCACAAAGTTGTTGGATGGAAACGATTTCGTAAGGTTTGTGACGGGTTATCGATAGTAAATCTCGCCGAAGTCCATCACCATCGCCTGTTTGGCGACGTTTCCAACGTGCATATTCTTCTTCATATACGTCCATTACGCAAGGTACACATCCTGTACCGCAGCAGTCAGACTCGGACGGATGTTCCGGTGGAGGGTCGTGCATAAAGTTTTTCTTTATCCCTCAATCGTTCATTAACCACCGAGTATTTGGTAACTTAAGCATATAAAAGTTAAAAGTTATATTCTGACGATTCCGTTTATTATTTACGTTTCGCTATTATAAACAAAAATCGTTGAATACAACCAGCTGTTTATCAGTGATACTAGTGAAGGCCAATAGATTTGATCGCTTTTAGCGCCTCCAACGTATTCGGAATCGGAAGTAGCGGGTAACTTAAACATTTTTTGGCGATAACGTTAAAAATTAAAATTCGAAGATAGACCGTAGATCTCTCACCGCAATTTTGTCCGATTAATTCAATATCGATTATTTCGTTGGATATACAAAATACGTCGTCGTTTCACTTTATTGGTCTCAGTTGTTAGTCGGTATCGTAACTACAGCTAGGATTTAATAATACGATACAAAATAGTAAAATAGCTTACAATTTGGTTCAGATATCTAATAATATTTTAAACATTTATACAACAGAAATTGCCAATTTGAACGTAATAATTATAATTTATAAATAAATCGAAATACAATTCCACATTTGTATAGTAAAAATGTGAATCCTTCATTTGTCTAATATGTTTAGTAGTTTTTTATTTACTTTCCCAGCAATAATTTTTGTTTTGGCAAAGTTTACGTTCTGTGTTTTCAATAATTTTAAAATTGTTATTAATCGGTTGACGCATTTTAAAATTAAATTTCATATAAATCGAGTTCAAAAAGCCAAAGATGCTTTTTATGTAAACCGAATTATTTTTATATTCTTGATATCAAATAAATCTACAGGATTTTAAATACATTTTGTAATAGTTTCTTGTTTTTAACCAAAAACAAAAGCACTGTTTTATGGAATTATAATTATCTGCGTTATATAGATCTAGTATTTAGCCAAGTTCATCATGGTGTTAGATGGTTTTAATTTATGATAGTAAGAATAGATTTGAAAATAATTCTCAACATCTCTAAACAATAATCGGAAAGTAAAAAATTATTTATTTAATAGACTTTATTATGTTGTCCAATTTTACAATTTAATTTTATTTATGGACTACATAAGTTATATAAAATTAAAATTGAGTCAAAATATACACTAAAAATTAATTTTTTGTGTGAAAGTTAATATATGTAATAACATACATTCTAAAAATGTGTAAAAAAAAAAAACTAGCGACTTTCATACAAAGAGATACATGGACATAATTAATAAAATTTGTAATTGGATGTCGCAACAAAAATATATTAATGTGTATATATCAAATATCTTATAACTAAAATTTAATTATGGTCCAAATTTATTTAGCTATCATTTTCAAATAGAGTATGCTAATAAATAGTTGTGGAAAAGTCTTAATAACAATATCTAGTAAAACATTTTTTAATTATAAGGAAATTAAAATTTCAGTCAATAATTATGAACATAATATACATTATAAAAAAATAACAATATATCAGTCAATAGTCAATATAAAAACTATTTAATTCAAATTTTTTTCTTATTTCATAATATAAAGATGTTAAAAAATCAGGTACACTGATATTGTCCGATTGTATTTTTGTATATACATTTTGTAAACAACGTAATGGTATAAGTATTTGTTTTAGTTTTTTTCTGCTACCCAAATTTTTATGCTTATAGTTAATTTTGATTTATTTGTTGAAATTTATATATTCATTTCTCTAATTAATTTCTAAATAGTTAGATGTTTATTAACAAAAGACGAATAAAAAAACCATAATAATGATGAAAGAAATTATATAGGAAATAATAAGTTGGAATAGAGTTAGGGATTGATTTTATATGATAGATTTATATGCTATTAAATTTTAAGAATATAATTTAACAAAGTATGTACAATTTACTAAAAATATTTTTATATAAATGTTTTATCAAAAAATTAAAAAAAATAGTTATTTCTATATTTCATTTTTATTTTAACAATAAAACTAGTTAACAAAAAACATTCAGAATTAATTTTCAGTCATTTTATATACTTTAAAAATAAATTAGATATAAATATGTAATTTTTGGTAAACTGAATAAATGTTAGTTTTTAAAAAGTCCAAAATACAATTATGAATATAGAAAATAAAGAAAATAATTTATTACAATTATCTCTCTTTATGATTTTAATCTAAAGATTGGTTTGTAGCTGATTTCTACTCTTTTATTATCCCCTTTCTTTTTCATTTGTACATATGAACTACATCCTTGGACCTTTATTAACTATTGGATGTACTCTAATCATAGCCTTCCTCTAGATTCTTTCCTTCTTTAATAAGTTTTAGTAATCTTTCATGCCAAATTATATGTTCTATTCATTTAATCCATATTTTTACTATAATTTTCCATAGTAGCTTTCCTTCCAACATTCTTTCAAGAACCTCCTTATTATTATTTATTTATATATATTATTTATTATTTATTCTGTTCATTTAGCTTATTTGATCTTTGAAAAAACATTATGATTATATATTTATGTATATTAATGAAGCTGATAAATAAATTGAAATAATTTTAAAATTATTATATAGTTAAAAATATGACTAATTTCATGTTATGAACATATTTGTGTAAATTTAAATTATATTCATATATTCATTTATTGAGATTTGAAAATTTAAATCAAGTTGCATTAGTCTTTTGTAGAATTTAGTCTTCTAATATGTAGTAGTTTAATTTTATTATAATTTAATAAACAATAAAATAATATATATAAGAACAAATTTGAAGAATAGATTCTATTATTTTAGAATTGTTTTAACAAAATAATCAAGTAAAGATTATGTTCAATCAGAAATAAGTTTTAAATATATTGTGAAAATTGCTTCAAAATGTGCGAAATTTTTGATGAAAAAAACTTTCTTGGTCCCAAATTCAAATTTTACATTTATTCCCTTATAAAACAGAAACTTATACTAAATAGAATTTCTAGTTTCGACAAATTTTGTCTTAGAAATCTTCCTATACAAAATATTACGAGTACATATGCATTGATTTTAAGGTTAATTAAACACTTAAATAACATCTGTTAGTTACATAATAGAATTTGGATATTAGTAAAATTAACAATAAGATCAAATAAAAAAATTATAAATTTTAAGGTTTCATGGCAATAAGTATTAAAGTTTAGTTAAAGTGTTATAAATAGTTTATATACCTAATGCATGTAATACATAAGTTATGAATAAGTTTTTATAGCTCATTGTGATTCACAAGCCAATCGTCTTGTGGCTGTCTGTATGTTTCATTATTCATAAGCACAAAGTTAATGCCTGGACCATAATAAGGAATGATATAATGTGATCCATCAGCTGGACGTACAATCTGCGTCGCAATAAGTACAACATCGATTAACTGTCCAATGAACATAAACCCGAGTGTGCATAGTTTTAGTAGACCTATTGCCGGGTATCCCAGATAGAAACGATCAACGCCGAACATACCCAGAAAAATGGAGAGTAACAATGTTGTTTCGTAATGGTAACCATTTCTGGAAAATCAATTAGTCAGTTAGTGTTTTAAGTCCAGAATAACATAGAATGTTTTAAACTCACGTCCATTTGCAAGGAAATTCTTTCCAAAATGTCGAGTTTTTGGTTTCTGAACACACAATACCGTCACTCGCTTTACATTGGACTAAAAACAAAACCAAAATCGTTTAATAATTTATCAACACAAGAACGAATATGTTAAATTAAAACACCTTGGGCTACGTTGTCTTTGGTGCATCCAAACAATTGCTGTGTTTTTGGATCGATTAATTCGTACTCTGGATCAGGGCACATGAACTGGCCCATTCGTAGATTTTTACATTCTGTTTCGTACAAATTAGTCTCACCAGGTCCCCGACATGGTTGTACCAAATGCACGCACCACGTCAGTACAAAAGCGATCAGGGGTGGCCAAGCCACAGTCATGATGACATCGTTGTTGTGAATCGGTCGTGTGAATAAAAAAATATATATTGTTTATTCACCGATAGGCGAAATTTTGTTTCTAATTTTTAAATACGTTGATTTTCGATTAAATCAATGGCTGTCGTTTTAACGAAAAAAAAATGAACAACAATGCAACATACACCGAACGAAAGTACTTTGTCGTCAATGAAGAACAAGTACGTTTAATTAAAGTTTATTTACTAAATTATAATTAAAATCCTAACATTTATTTACCTATAATTTTTGTTCGGGTTTCGTTAATCGTATTATAGATAACGTGATATTATCGTACAGTGTTACCATTGTCGTTCCCGGATACATAATCCGAATTTCGTGAATTTTGAAACGAAATTCAAAATGCCTCCGTGCGATGGAATTTTACGCGTTTCGAAATAATGATTCTTTTCGTAAAAGCGACGGAAAATATTACGTTCCCAAATTGCACTTCGTGTGCTCTCTGTCGATCTTATGTTGGCTGAGTGGAGTTTTCCACATTCCACACCAAACGAAAGTTTCGATTTCTTTTATTCTAGAAAATCAATATACTTCTCACAGCTGAGTCGCTGCGTAGTGTACGTATGTACGAGTGTGTGCGTGTAAATTCGCCGCCCTACGTCGTTATCCACGCTCGAGCACTCGACAACTATTCTTTATAGTTACAAGTTGTAACATAATTCGGTTCGCCGTTTGTTCATTTAAAATCGAACGCTGTCGTCGTCGACGCCATGATGTTGGAAAAATATTTTGATGGATCGTTACCGGATGACGTGCATGGATCCGTCAGAGATGTTTGGCGAATAGCGTTGTTGGATCGTTATAGTGCGCCCGATCGTCGGTGCCATAATCTCGACGATCTCAATAACTCTTTGCAACAATTTGAATCTGCGAAAAGCTCCGTGAAAAGTCCTAATGCAGTCGCTTTAGCCATAATGTTTCGATAGTGAGTAGGTATGCCATTGAATGATTGATTGAAAAATTAATGGTCATTTTTTTGTTCTATCGTTTACCGTTTCACAGTTTTGAATACGATCCCAAGTTGGCCGACTGCAGCGAAGCCAACATAAATCATTTTCGAAAGTTTTCCGACGAATTGAAACTTAATATGGTATTGGTTAAAATTAAATTATTTACGTTTATAATGTACGGTTGTATATATTTTCATTTTTAGGATACAGTTTTGTGTAATGATGTAATTTCGTTATTAAAAGTTGGTGCGATCAATAGCACTGAAGAACATAAGACCGAAGGATGCTATGGATGTGAAGATAAACATTACTTTTTAGACATAGACATGGCTGTTTTAGGTATGGGACCTGCTGATTATGAAAAATACACGACACATGTTCGAGAGGAATATGCTTTTCTTGACGATGAAACTTATAAAAAGTTGCGTGTAAAGGTATGTTGTATATTTAAAGCGAAGAAATAATTGATTGAAGTCTGTTTATTTTTTTCTATATTAACAGGTTCTTGAAAATTTTTTGCAAATTCCTAATATATATGCAACAAAGTTGTTCAGAGGTAAATACGAATCGGTGGCTAGGAATAATATTCAAAGGGAAATTAATTCTTTAAAATCCGAGTCTGCATAAAAATAAATCAACCTAATATTTCAATACTGTTATTATTTTCGAATATATTTCCCTTGTAAAATTATTTTATGTCAGTCAGGGTGATTTATTTAAATTAAGTCCTCCAAATAACGTATAAATAATAGTATATTTATTTTACACAAATATAAATAATAATATATTAAAATAATAATTAGCTGTATAGCCGCTATTTTATTATAAAAAAATTTATATAATTTTTGTTATTCTTTATTTTTATTTGACGGTGTACAATTGTAAAAAATACAATCGTTTTTTTTTAAAATTTGAACGGTATACATTTAAATTTTTAAGTCCCTATTTATTTTATTTAGGAAAAAATATGACATTTTTATATTTTCAATAGTTTATAATAGAATATATAACATCTTTTGCTTTTTTTATTTGAAAACTATTACTGTATATGTGGTTAAACGTTTTGTTTATATTTCTACGGATTTGTTAAATTCATTATAGTTTTCAATTTTATTAGGTGTTTGACTATTGTCATTATAAAAATAATATACTTTGGTTTATTTCATTAAAATATTTATACATTTTATTTGAACTATGTAAAAATTAAGTAATTTGTTGTATATTGTTAATAAAAAGATACATGTCCTTGTTATAATGTATATGTTGAGAATATTTTTGATCTTATCAAATTAATATTTATTAATAAATGTTGCAAATTATTTTTAATTCTTTAAAGATTTTCGAATTCTTGTATTATGTTTTATTAAAATGTTTATTTGTTATTCAATATTGTATTTCGTGATTAATATTATTGAATGTACGAGTGTGACTAAATAAAAATAAATTTTTAAAATGTGTTGAAAGAAATAAAGTCAATACATTTTAAACAATATTCGTGACTATATTACTTAGTAAATTTATATAATTTTCAATATTAATTTATAATTGAAGATTATTTAAATTTTGCAAAAATGTGAAAACTTAATGCTTATTAAAATTTTTTCGTGGACATTTCATTTTTAATATTTATAAAAGAAATAATTATCTAAACATATCGGGTTAATTTCTGCAATATTTTTTTTTAGTTTTTTAATTTTTTTTTCATTGTTGGGCTTATTGTATTTGTTTTTGTTAAGATAGATACATTTTCAAATACATTTTTTTCATTTTCAACTGGAATGTTTTTGTCTAGGTATTGCATTAAAAAAAGGTTGTTTTTTTTTTAAAAATATAATAAGTTGGCTTAAATTTTATCAACTTTCAAGGCTTTTTTACATTTTTAATTTAAATTGTGAGTTCAAGAAAATTTGCAAATGTGGCTTTTGTGTTGTCTATATGTTATGTTTGTCTATTATGTTGGTTATTTATATATTTTTGCATACTAATTTTGTTGAAAATATCAATTTTTCTGTGCAAACTTCTTTGTTTTCATTGAAAGGTAGGTGTTTTGGGAGAATAAGATTTACATAGGTAATGTTCTTATTTAGTTTCTATCAATTTAACTTTAGATTTAATTGTTTATTTTACGTTTAAAAAAACAGTTGGGGGTAGTAATTATGAGTTATGTCCAATAAGTTTACAATATACTGTGGTTCTTTAAAAGTACGAAATTTAATTAATAAAATAATCGTTCAATTAAAATAATTGGAATAAGTTTATAATTAAAAACGGTTATAGTTCCTAATTAAAATAAAAAGTAATTTTTGTTTGTTAATACATTTATAGAATTTTAGAATATTGATAGTAAAATTGCCTATATATTTTTCGGAATTTTATTTTTTACGTAATCATTAATATTATTTCAAACTTTTTGACGTCATTTACACATCTGTGTACAATAACATGAGATATACAAGTACCGTGCGTAAGTAATACAATTAATATTTTTATTTTCGACAAAATAACCATTTTGTATCTACAATTTATAATTTGTATTCGCGTTCACGGTTTACTTTTATTGAAAAGTTTATAGACTTAAATTGACTCTTTAGTTGTTACTCTATAACATTTTCTGTTTAGCGTTATTTCGGATAATAAATTATTTACATTTATTATCTACAAGTATTAGAGATATCTACATGTAAAGCAACCACGTATACTGATGACGGATATTTAACCGGTATATATGAGTATGATCAACTTAGAAATAATCTAAAGGTAGGTTAGATATCAATAATTTGGAATATTATCTACCATAAAATATTCAAATTTTATCGAAATATAAGCGTCGATATACGAAATATGTGAGGAAAGTAACGAGCATGATTACACCGTGAGCGATCTACTTTTTTTACAGTAGGGGTATGGCGCATAAAGAATTTGTTCCTCTAGGACAAACTGTCAACCGAGTGTTTTACAAAGATGTCTTTGAAGAGGGTGATTCGTGTGAGATTGGACATTGCAGACAAGTGGATGCTTCATCATGATAACGTCCCATGTCACACGACGACTTTGGTCACAGATTTGTTGACCACAAAAGGTGTCGCTGTTGTTCTCTAGCTCTCTCTCTCTCTTTTCCCAAAATTGAAAAATGTCTTAAAAAGACGTCATTTGGGGACTGGAGAACATTAAAAAAAAGCGTGACTGACATATTAAAGGCAATACCAGTTGAAACCTTTCAGTGCTGCTACCGAGACTGGGAACTACGATTCTGTCGGGGTGTATAGCTGCTGAAGGGAACTATGTTGAATGGGATAATATTGTTGTTTAAAAAAAAAAAACTTCGGTAAACAAAAAATCAGTTTCGTTACTCTTCTCACACACCTCATAGTTTATTCCTAATTTAACCATGTATAGTAAAAAAACGACTATTTTTACACCGCCTCCTCATGGCGCTTGTTGGACAACCGTGTGGCTTATGGGTCATACCGGTCGAAACCGTAACATATAAAATCGCGTTGATGGGGCGGATTCGAAGTCAATATTTTCAGTAGTTAGACTGATCCAACATATTCGCGATTCATCGACCGATTTATATGGTCAAGGGGGATCGTACAAGATGGATTCATCCATGCACGTACTTAAGCCCAGAATCAACTCGCGTTGGTAGAAAGGTAAAACTTGGTACTAAAATCTTAGTACCAAATGAATCACGTCCAAGATGGCTCTGCGTGCTTCGGGTCATAAACAAGGATCTAGGGTTACAGTGGCGTAATTATGGGGAGGTAGATTTGAATGTCACATCCTTTCTCCTTTGGTATTTCTTTTTGCTTTCCGTATTTTGTAAAATTTATTGTTTCTTCCAAATAGTCCAAATCATGTTAATTATGTTAGATTTTCAAGTGGCTACGTAAACATTATCAATTTTATATAATAATTACGTAATTAATTATTATACGCTTTATCGATTACGGGCTATGGTTTTTTTTATCACTCGTCACTTTTGTAACGGTAATTTTTACAGTAATTTGTTTTAGACATTTGTAATTTGAATTATCATATAATAAATTACGCATTGTCGAACCCTTAAATCGGTGTAATTTTTATTGTTAAATTTGACGCATTTTCTTTTCCTCGCCTATTCCCCAACTATTTGGGATAACCGATCAAAGTGGAGTCAAATGGAGATTGAAGACCAAGGTAACCGACCTTGGTTTTCAATTTCCACTTGACTCGATCTTCCACATCATTCACGCGCATACCAGCAGTCGTCATATCGCATTCAACCTCTTCTTCTTCGGTCTTCCTCTTCTTTCTTCGACGCTCAATTCCTATAACCGTTCTTATTGCTTTCATATCTTCTCTCTTGATATTATGACAAAACCATCTAAGTCTATTTAAATTTGACGCATATTTTATTTAATATTATAAAGTATGTTAGTTTTTTAAACATTTATTTACCTATTATTAATAACGAGAATATTGAATTTACAGTATTTTCAAGATTTTATTCTCCTAATGTCTGAAATATTTTGAATACCGAATTAAAATTATATCATATTAAGACATATATATATATATATGTATATAACAATAACACCAAAATGAAGGTTTTTTTTATTTTGAAGAGTAAAAACTTATGTAAAAAATGCTATATCTGAGGCATAGTAATTTTTTATTAGGAAGTATTGCTATGGACAATATTTTCCATGGAAAATATTATATATGGGCATATAAAATAACAAACGTAATACCCATTTTTCCATATTTGTACTAATAACTACTATAAATAAAATAATTATATGTATATATATATTTCTAAAAACTAAATATTTTATTACGTAGAATCGATTAAACAGTTTTGTCCTATTAAAAGTTCATAAAAACATTATATTGGATATTTGGATTATGAGGATATAGTCCTTAACTAAGAAAATATGCATATTACTTGGAATTTAGTAATAAGTATTTATAAAGTCATATTTGTTTTAAGTCTATAGTTATATATTATATGATTCTAGTAATTGTCGACGCTTAACGTGTCCTATCATGAAACTTCTTTTAATACAATAAAAATTAAGAAAAGTTCGTTAATTACTATAATATATTAGCAACGATAATAAATTAACATAAAATTATTTTATTAGCATAAAAATATGGAGTACCGTATATAGGTACTGTATACATATATATATATATATAACTTTATGTTTTGTGACAAAGTGTATTATGATGCTAATATGCAAGGCTAGGCATTAACGAGTTAATAAGTTGAAAGTTAAATTAATCTAAAGGATTACTTTTGTTTAATATTGACTTAATTTTAATTTGACTTATTTTTACTCAGATTAACGTGAATTTGACGTATTATTTTTTATTTCAATTATTTCGAGTTTTCACCGCAGAAAGTTTATTCGTCAATATATTTTATCTAAACATATTCGAAACAAACGTAATAACTCGAATGAGAAGAGATATAAAGATAGTAATTTTAGATTTGGCATAAATGATTAAAAAACCTATTTGTTTAATTTAACGATTAATTATTTGATAAGAAAAAAATTATGTACGTTAAATTAATGGTATTTTGTTAGTTTAACCGATATATTTGAATTTTTTAACGAATCTTTACTTTTAACTGAGTTAAAAATATTTGGTTACTTTTAACTAAATTTTAGCAAGTTAAAAAATTTGTTAGCTTCGCCTATTGGTATATTGTATAATAATTTAATATATGTATAGTGTTGTGTACCAAATAGCGTTTTATAATTATACATGGAAACATATACATTGAATTTGTATGTTATATATATTAAATGTTTTAGCCTAAGAAAAAACTTCGAAATAAAAAATGGAAAACCTGTGCATAGTGCGTGTTTTTTAAGTAAACGTAAAGCATTCGAGTTTGTTATCTGAATAGTGGCGTGATGACTTCTTCTGGATTCGTTATATCGTTATCACCGACAGACGATATTTGGCGATTTACTCCACAAATCTTTCACGTTTATTAAAGCGGTGGAATGGAAAATTATTTTGTGATCGTATGCCGTGGTTCTGAATAAGAAAGTTATTATCCGTCTGTTCCTATATTAGCTAAATTTGCCTCCATCAATAATTTTGTCGTTTAGAAAATATATTTTAACTAAGAATATAATGCACATTTTTTCATTATTATTTCGAGTTTTGAGATATAATGTACGAATACTGGTAAAATGTCGTTAAAAAAATTATAAAATTATGTAGTTACGGCTCTATGACATTTAAATATATTTCTAATATCAAAAAAGTTTTATAATATTTATACGGGCCTCTCTATTTAAAAAATATTAAACGCTAATACACAAATTATGTATTATAATTAGGCAATTATATTATAATTATTTTAAAATTTGGAGTGTATAGTGTGACGATATCTTTACTATATACAATAAAACTTCGTTATAATGTTTTCGCTTATAACGATTTCCTGGTTATAACGCTCTTTTTCCTCGGTCCCCATCTCAGAGGTAGTTTTCTATTGAACATTTACTCGTTATAATACCGTAATATACTGTCTATAACTCTCTGTAAGGGAAATTTTTTTTTGTTTTCTTCTTTTTCTAGGTCAAAATTACGTTGTTCTCAACTCATGTTTGTTCGGAGAATAGTTATGAATGACCCAATTGGGAAGAGATTCGCATAATCGACCCATTGCCGCTCTTCCCGAACCTTTCTATGAATTTTCTGTAAAACTGGTAACACGTGTACATAGATATTTATACTCCAATTAAGTGTTAAAATAAATTTGGTTTCTTTATTAGTAGTTTTTATGAGTGGCCAATGGAGGCTGCCAATAGGATGGTCAATAAAATGTTTTGGGTAATCGGGCCACTCCTAGCTACTTCTTAATTACATGCTTGTTATCTCCTTGGTCGTTTCAATGAGTTAACTTTAATCACTAAATAAATAAAACGTATTTTATTAATATTACAACGGCTTACATAACGACTGTCTAACCTGTCGGGAAATTTTTCGGTTGCTCAATACGCTAATCTATTTTGCTTTTTTTTTCTAAATATGATTTACTTATTTTGTTGTAGTACGTTAGCTATGTGTTATTTATAAAGTTTAAATCCTTAATTTGTATGGTAAGTTATATTGCCGGTATAACTTAGACATTATTTATTCATCTTTTTGTAATTGAAACGTTACAATACCGTACAGTGGTATAGTTTTTTAACGGATGTATAAATTCTAAAATTATATTATATTATACATTTCTACATTTTGTATAAAACATCATATCTATATAGTTGGTATTCGTTTTACCTTTATTACATATCTCGTTTTTAGTATTCTGCGTAATGAAATGCATATAGGAATTCATATAATGTAGAATTCCGAATTTCAAACACAGTTAGTAGTGTGAGTTTACGTAATATTTATTATATTTATTATATCGGTTGTATTTATTAGTTCGAATTCTTACCCTTCTTACCTCCAAATTAGCTTCAAATATATTTGAATATTGTAGTTTTTTATTTACTTTTTTTTAATTTTAGTGATCTATGTATTCATTTTATTAAAAGGAAGCTAATAAGTACATTTTATCTTTTTAAATAAACATCGAATCTCTGTTATGCTTTAAGTAAACATTTTGCAATTTTGATTACAGATGTATTTACAAATTTACTTAGTTATCTGGTGATCATAAAATTATATAATAATAATAAATAAATAACAAAGTTTTAACTGTAAAATAATATAAATTAAATACAAAAAGTGCTTATTAAACACGGCTTTTCAATCGAGATTTTTTAAAATTATTTTTGGAGTTGACGTAATTTAGTTATTGAAATTAAATAAATATAAATAATATATTTATTTTATTTTATTTACCTATAATCTATACTCCATAATGTTTTTTATTCATTGACGGTATTTTCTAGTAAAAATATATTCTATTTTTCTTGTCGTTATAAATATAACTGTAACATGTATATTTTATTTATCATTTTTTCAACTTTGTGACAATAGCCAAATTATAATTTTCACTTTTGAGATAATTTTTAAATAATTTCGTTAATTCAATTAATTTTCAAGTATTTATATTATTGGCACAATCAACCCTTAATCTTTTTTGAGGTGAGGCTTTATTTCACCTATTAGATATAACTTAAAAGCGAGGGGGTAAGTTTCCAAACCCCCTTCTTATATATATAATTTCAAATAATGAAATATGAATTAGACTAATACGATCGTACAAACCAAAAGTTTTATCATAAACACGATATTATTATATTATTATTATATAATAATTTGTAAGTATCAATCTTTGTTTTTACTTTATCCTCGAATATGTATTTTAGGAATTATGACAATAAAATAAAACCTATAATAAAATGCTATGGCAATTTAATATTTATATATAATTATTAATTTCTTATATATTTTGACTTTGAAAATAACTTTATCAAACTATTGACATTATTAAGGTTGAAATAATAAGTAAAACGTTTATTTGTATCGATATCATCAGCGGTAAAAATAGAAAATACAATGCAGTAATAATTTTGTTTAAACACACTTTTAATTTTTACTAAAATTTCTTTTTTATGGTTAATATCAAAAAAAAAGTTGAGGGAGTTTAAAATTTATGTTAAGCCAATGATACATATAGTTTTTCTCAGTAAGCAAAGTGTGTTCAACTATGCTTTATAATAAGATTGCCTATGCACGTATCGTTGAAATACTGCGTAGTCGGTTTCTGTATATTATATGGTGTGTCCCATCTACTTAATGAAATCATTATTTTTATAAAATTGAAACCATTGAAACCAACAAACACTTTGTGAAATAAAAAATATTACCGTTAAATAGATATTTTCTCATAAAATTTAGGTATCTATATTATGCAATTTTTTCCGCGTCATTTGACTATTTCATTTATAGAATACATAATATTAAAATGTACCTATTTATTCATCTTTTATATAAATTCTAGCGAACATTAGTTATATTTATCATCATAAAATCGCTATTTATTTTATTATCATAACTCTAAGTTAACTGTATTTTACTGTAGTACATATTTAAAAATATAATTACGATAGTAAAAATAAAATTTAATAAATTAAAAACAAAAATACTCCATTTTACTTTGTAACCGTAAAATGGTACAACTACATACCCACATGTTATTTGACAAAATGGATGACGAACATTATATAATATCTGTGTCTAAAATTTCAGTTATTTCAATGTATGAATATTTTTAATTCCACAGTGTTAAACTGACATGTATGGAATTTAAATATAGTTAATTATATTTGATGGGATTCGAGCAAGTTAAAATATAAATTTATGGTATATTGGTAAAAAAAAAAAACGTGCACATTTTATCATTTGGGTTGAGTATTCTCGTATTTTACTATTTTGTGTATATACATTGATAGGTACATTCAACACACATATATCAACGAGATGCATATCATGCAATGTGCATTACCTTTCTGTTTGCCGTAGCACGTATAAATTTTAAATACGCAAAAGACATGACAATGACGATCAGGATAACAGGTGAACTGTACAATTTTTGTATGTTATTCAAGTACCAAATTTAGGTAGATAAGTAACGTACATTATGTTAAATATATCATAATCGGTAGATTTAAATTGATGTAATAGGGGGAAAAGTAAAAAGTTGGAATTAGGAAATCTAGACCGTGAAAATTGAATTATTATGTTCTTGTAATTAACACTATTCACAATAATAGAATAATAACGACGTAAACAAAAGTTTATATTACACAATGTTATAACCAAGGTATTATTATTATTCATTTTTGTATTTAATATTATATACGTTTTATAATGTACAATTTTATTTGATAGCTGTTTATTAACGCCATTTATTGAGTCTTCCGCACAGTTCTGCAGCGTTGACATGGTGACTGAAAACATGATGTGTCGAAAACACCGATTAAGTATTCCAATTTAATTTTTTGTTACACCGACACATAAAATAAATATGTTATTAAATAAAATCACAAGGAATACTATTAAAAATATTAATTAATATTACAGAATGTAGTAACCTTTAATAACGAACAGCGAACACTGTTATATATTTTTGTACAAATATGGTATCTTATTTCATACCTATCAGGTATAGTGTGATATTGGATATTGGATAATAATAAATATTATATTCGAGAGACGACAATATTGAAATTATTAAAAACTGTAATTTAAAATTAATACTTAATACTTAATACTTAATTAAATTATAATACTATTAATAGAGTATTTTTTTGGGTTTGTGATGGGTAAATCGAGATTAATTTTTTTAAATTTATGTATATAGCTTCCAATAACAATTATTACAACATTATAATATATTATATTATATATTATATTACATGATATTAGACAAGATTTTATATATATTTATAAAGAAACTTCCACCTATAGAGCTGAAAATTCTCCTCCAAATATATAACATCATATAGGCCCAGTGAATTTTCCCGATGGTGCAACGCAAATGTAGTACCTATCCCCAAATCGAATAAAAGCGAATTTGACGTCGAAAATTATAGACCGATATAATTAATAAACACGCTAAGCAAACTCGTAGAAAAAACAATAAATAAACGTGAAATCTGGATCCTAGAATCAACTAAACTTCTTACTAAAGAACTGTAATAACTAAAAATTAAAATAAAACACCTGGGATTGAGGAAAAGAAATACTTAATTTCCTATATGTGAGTATTAGGTATGTGCGAGGGATGTGTTTAATTTCTAATTAGTTATTACGTAATTTGTTTTCGGGATCGTGAGTTCGAGAATTAATTAGGAAGTTATTATTAATTATCAAATCACTTACCTGTCCGGTCCTGTCGATTTGAATGAATTTAATAGGAAATACTTGTAAAGTTAACCGAGAAAAGGTTGGGACGGTGAGTTTGCTTATGCAACTTCACCGACAATAATAACGAGTCGAGACGCAGAAATCCTGGTGCAGAGAACAGCCTTTGATCCCCTCTGAATACCGACTTCTGCAGCTTGGTGACTCGTGGCGGGAGTGTGCGCACACTCTGGCTGTCTTAGGGTGTAATTTCTGTGTTTTATAACTGAGCCGTCTGGTCGTTATATTGTGACGTGGTGGCCGACTCATATTACATTTCTTCAAAATCGATGTATTGTGTTTTGCTTCTCTGTGCATTGATTGTTTTATTGTTTTTCAATACTTTTCTATTTGCTTACTAAGAAACACGTATTCGTTTGATTCGTGGCCATTAGCATGATATATTTGTGTAATTATTGTAAACTTTTTTGTATAAATAAAATGTGTGAATTTTGTGTTTATCGTGGGATTGCTACTTAGGCCCCTTTTTTGCGCGCCATATGAGATTATTGTTGATATTTTATAAAAGTATGGTCGATATTTCGAGAAGTTCAAGTATCGTTCTAACATTTATTAAAGTGTCATTTTTTTATACATTCTTACATCAAATTACATTGAAATATGCTTATATTATTGGTTTCCACAATTATTATATTCGCGGATATCTTTACATTTACATTAATTTACATCAAAATATGTTTATGTTATTGTTTCCCACATTTATGATATCTGCGGATATCATTACATAGACATCAAATTACATCGAAATATGTTTATGTTATTATTTTTGACAGTTATGATATCTGTAGATATCATTACAGAATAATACGGCTTTAGAAGAAATCACTCAACATTAGACGCACTTTCCACATTACACACAGACATTTGCTCAGCTTTCAGAAGCAACCAACACCTTATCACAATAGTACTGGAAATCATAAAAGCGTATGACTTTGTCTCGAGAAAATATGTTCTAACAATACTCCACACATAGAAAATAAATAGCAATCTCCTCAATTTTATAAAAAATTTCATAAAAGACCGAAAATTGAGTGTTAAAATACACGACTATTATTCTGCACCACACATCATTGAAAATGGACTCACTCAAGGGTTTGTATTTAGAGACACTCTTGAAAAAGAGCTACCAGAAATGGTGTAAATGATATAAGTATAAATCTACACAAATCGGTAAAATTTATTCTCTTCGTGGACGAATGCATTAACTACTGTAGCGTATCACAAATTAAAACAACTAGGCATTTTATCCAACAAACACTTATCTCGCTTTCCCGATGATTTGTAGAAACGGGATTCAGTTTCTTCCTTACTAAAACTCAATGTATTATTTTTAACAAAAAGAAGAAAGACTCTTAACCAACAATAAACTTCACGAATACACAATTTTTTTTGCAAATAGTATCCGCATCCTGGGCCTCATTTTCGACGATAAACTTAGCTGGCGACCACATCTGAAATAACTTAAAACTGAATGTTTAACAAGAATGTAGACGATTAAGATTCTTGGAAATAACATCTGGGGATCCGATACAAAGAACCTTATCACAATCTACAAAGCACTTACACTCGTAGTAATTAACCATGGAGATATAATTTACTAGTCGGCAAAAAAAAAAGAAAATTAAATACTCTGGAACCCATTTACAATTAAGGTATACATTTGACTACAGGAGTCTTCAGAAAGAGTCTTGTAGATTGCATACTTTTTACGCTGTAGAGCCTTCCCTCCACCACAGACGTCAGCCATATTTTAAAATATGTTACCAAAATCAAAAATCTGTCTGATCACATCACCAGATATATCCTTTACAACCCTCTTCCTGTCAATCTATAACCTTGTCGATGCACAATATTCAAAAATTGGCGAAAATGGAAGTTTCAAATCTAAACAAAACTTGGTTTTCTCTTCCTCTTTGGCTCTGGTCGCTTAATATTAATACTCAACTTAATGGATATTGCAAATATAATACGAATAAATTCGTATATATATAATATATATTTATAAACAAAAATTTTATGGAAATAATATCTCAATAATACCCAGAATACACTCAAATATATACTTATGCTTCCAAAAATACTAATGGCGTGGAGTTTTCTGTAATCACATACCAAGAAAACTATCTTTTCTGACTACTGTCCTCTTCTTGTATATATATATTCTTCTTCTATATATATATATATATATATATATATACAGCTGAGACTTATGCTATCTACGAAACATTAAAAATCATCTCATTCTTAAACTTAAAAAACTGCAATATCATTATTAGCGACTCTTTAAGTGCTTTTTGTCCAACATATACAAAAATTGATATATAGAATTAATAATTCAATATGTTTCATGTGGATCCTCTCACATGCTGGGATATCTGGAAATGAGAAAGCAGACATGACTATTAACAGAGACACCATATCTTCATTCTCTACAAAAATTAATTCATTAACTTCATCCGAAACCTCCAATATCGTACATCACAAAATAATGGAAAATGGTAAAAATATTGTCTAAACCTACCTTTCTCCAATAAACTGAGAAATGTAAAATTATACATACGAAAAATTAAATACTCTCCTGACATTAAAAGAAGAAAGGATGTAATTGACTCGAACTACAATAGGCCACTCCCATTTCATATATGTTTATCTAATTAGAAATGAACCAGCACCAGTATGCGATACTTGTAAGGAAACTCTGACACTAGAACACATAATTATCAACTGCCCCAAATACACCGAAGCCCACAAGATACTCAACACCCCTTCTACACTTCAACAGGCTCTCAACGAAGAGAACACTGTCCCAATAAATACTTTTTTTTACAATATAAAACTTAGTCATAATTTGTAAATTCTCAAAACAATATTAACCTTTTTTTTCAAAATATAATTTTTATTAATATTTAGTTTTATTATCATTAAGTTAATGTAGGTTAGAACTATTGTCGTTGAAGCTTTTAAAAAAAATTAATTAAGATCGCATGAGCGCCGATCTAGAAAAAAATCGAGATTTAAAACTGAATATCTCGTTTTTTATAGAAATAATTATTTAAAATCTATTTAAGTTTATTTTTGACCAGTATTTAGATTTTAGTTTAAGTATTTTTCATAGTTCACTATATTTTCATTATTGTAATTTTAAATATTAGATGTAGAGAATTATAGAGGTTATAAACAGATTAGTTTTTGAGTTGCTTAAACACAATTATAATTTAGTAATTTAGTAACTTAATTAATTTAAATATATAGTACGATACTAGGTTTAAAGTTTATATATATTTATTATTTACAAGACTTCATCTTAAATACAAGTTGATAATTAAAGCAACTGACAATGATGTTCCACTTGGGATTTAGAAACTTTCTGTACTAATATTATACTAAGGTATACAACTTTTGTATGAAAAGGAACGTGTAAAAAGTTAGAAGTTTCTTATATAGTTGCGGAATAGATTAATAGAAATATTTTTGTGTAGTGGATTTTTATATTTGGTAGAGTTTAAAAATGAATTCGATTGAACAGATTTATGATAGATAATGGATAATTTTCATATACACTAACCCAAGCATGTCAAACACATGGGCCGCGGCTCTAATATTAATGGACTATTAATTGTGAATTTATAATATGTACAATTTGTGTAGTATGTTTTCTTTTGGATACATTTTTACGTGCGGAAAGCATAATAAACTATTCAATATATTTGGCCCAGTTACTACTTTGAGTTTGACATGCCTGCACTAAACGTTTAATAAATCATACATGCGCATATAATACTGCAATTATAAATAAAATAATTAACATTTGACAACAATGTATATGATGACCATTGGACGTATACATATGATTCACCTATAAGTGAATGCTGTTTTAGTGCCTAAAATTGTAACTAATAATTTTTGATGAAAACGCGTGTTTATATAAAAATTGGACACCATATACGTTAACTAATTTGATTATAATTACGTACAAACTTATTGTACAATATGTGTGTGTGTACTGTTACATTATTGAATTGTTATTTTCATAATATCGTTGTTAGGTCTTAGAAGTTTTGAGAACCATTTAGTATTTCATTGTTAAACTTTATAATGGTAAATAATAAATGTACATTGAATATACGTAAAGTTTTCGGGGATATAGAGTTTATGGGAGTGGTAATGATATAGTTTTATTATTATTATTAAAATAGTAATATATAATGTTTTATTTGTTGTCGAGAGATTTGAGTACATTTTGTGTAAGACATTTTCAAAATGAGAATTATTAAATAAAATTAAAATTAACTATAATAATCATTTGTTTGTTTCAAGTATATAGGTAAATACTTAATATACAATCAGTATTTTCAACCGGTGCGTAACCAAGGTTTTTATTTTTTTTTGAGGTAGGAGGTATTTTTTCATTTTAGGTACATGGAAATTAAATTCGTAAGAACTTCACATATCTTTAATTTCTTCTTTATAATCATAATAAATAATAAACTTGATTAATCCATAATCCGGATGCTTCAAGAATTAAAAAAAGAAATAACTTTTGTTAGCTAATTTATGTGTTAATGAGAAATTAAATTTATACTTTAACACCTAAATCACTAGATTTTTAAGCAGTTAATTACATATAATAATTAGTATTACATTTGAAATAATAATAGAATAGCTTTTTTATTCGATACAATTAGTAGGATAAATCTTTCGTTCATGTTATAATATCGACGGTTAGAAATCAAATTGTTGTAAGCAACAATTTTTTTGAAATTACGTTTTTTTGTTGATGTTTTAAGTGGTATATTTCTACAGAATATCGAAATAATTTATTTTTAAATTATTATATCGATTATTAACAATTCTTTTGTAATTATTGTATTTTTAGAAATTAATTAGCGAATAGAAGATTATAGTAACTATTTGTTGTTTTTTACGCCACGAAATGTATCGCATATAATACTTGAAAATTTTTTACCGTTTTAAAAATGGTTATTTACGATAATTTTGCTGTAATAATTACTATATTTTAAAATGTTTCTTTTTTTAACTAAATATTTATTTACATTTTTTTTATCATACCATTAATGCCTTTAATGTGGTATTAGACAAGGCAGCATTTTCTATACAGCGGTATCGCTTAAAATTATTTTATCATAAAATAGATTTTTAGTAACAAAATTAACGTAAATACATTTTCAACATTTTTAAATTTGTCATTTATACAAAATTTGCCTCCTAATAATTGATATATGTTTAACAAAAATGACAATAGTGTTTCTAATTATGTAGATAATTTAGTTTATACAACAATAAAAATAATTTTCATATAATATATTATCATAATATTTATAACATAATATAAATTATTATTTATACTAGTGACGAATTAATATTAAGTACTATAGCAATTTAAATTGTATGTAAATTGTAACAAAAAAATAAATGTAAATTACTTATATACATTTTTTCTAAGGATATTTATATATTTACATTATATTTTACAAACATTTGTAAAGAACGTATGACATAAGATACATTTTATTTTGTTAGATATAGGCAATTAAAATGAAGTAAAACACACAATAATTTAAAAAAAAAGAAAAAATACGAGCTTTTTATAATTATTGAATACTAATATTATATATAATATAGCTACCAAAAATTATGCGTTCGAGGTATCTACATTTGGGATACTCGCAGGGGTCAACCCAATCGATGTGCAATGATCAGGCCTCACCCTGGAGGAACCACCTAAGTGATCACGGTTGACCTCCACGCCAGGTAAGTATATATATTATATTTATTCGAGGACGTTACATCCGTATTTGTTGTCTTCGTCTACTCATGTATAACAGCAAAACCGCGTTAAGTGAATCTTAAACCATAGTGTTCGAATTTCATTTAGAATTATAAACATCGAAGTATAAGGAGATTTAAAAATAAGGACATTATATCCTTCTATCGTCGGTTTCGTTTTTTTTGATATTAAAATTTTTAAAATAATGTACATAAGTATGTCTACATTTAAAAATAAATCATTGAGTCAAGACGATAGATTGTTTTACTGGAGGGAGTGTTTTAAGGCAAGCTTATTTTGCCTGGGATGAGCCTTAAAATGTTTGTTTAAATAAAAAATAATTGTTATCTTATAATAAATGTTTTACTATGGTACATTAGTCAAAATATCATGCCTTTTTTATATTTATATATATGAGTATATATAATACATTTATATCGAGTTAAAATATATTTTCTATTTTTATTCATTGTAGCAAATTTTTTTTTAAGTGTTAAAATCTTGAAGTTTAAAAGTGTTTTACTTTTTGGGTTTAAGGAACTAATTCCAAATAATATTGTATTGTCAAAATATCTGTCTTTGATAGCAATAATTTTTCCTATAGAAAATTATAGTTTTTACGTAGCATTTTTTTAAGAATCATGCTATCTTCAGCTGCCAGAAATTTTGTTATATGTATATATGTAGCAAGTTTAAAGTGAGGTTTTTTTTTATTCAGGTAATGGAATATTATTTTTTACGAACAAAACATTTTTTTTTATAAGTGTATCAAGTGTACGGTATTCTTTTAGGAAATCTGTTAAGGATTCAGGATTCAACCATAATATAACTAGTTTCTATGTTTGAATCCGGCTGTTTTAAATAATCCGATATAATTTTAATTTCACGAAATGTATCATTAAATAAACGTAGACCAAAAATAAATTACAAATTTGTATGATTCAAAAACGGTTAAGTTCGTACACTTGTTTGACATTTTGTTTTCATAATAATTTTATTAAGTGGGAGGAATATTATTAATAGATAAGCGGTGATACCAAACAAATAAGGATTACGAGATATAATTCCTCTTATAGATATTATTATTATTTTAGAATTTGAATTGTGTAAAATAATTAAAATTTTTTTTAAAAAAACTTTACGATGTGTTAAATAAAACTTTAAAAATGTTATAAATAAATATACCAACAAAAAATAAAATACAACATATTTAGTTTTGTTTTTGGATACATTTTGTATTAAATTAATAAAAACGTGGCGATTGCGAACGCTGTGAATCATATAATCGGGTGTTGTTAGAGTTGTATTATTATTTAAAATTTAAAAGTAAGACTAAATAGTTATCACAGGATAATATTATTCGTTATTATTAATTGTAGTTTTTCAAAATTCAAACTTTATGGGCTTAAAAAAAATTATGACAGTTTTTTAAAAATATTGTTAATCATACTGTATATATATATATATATATATATATATATATATAGAAGGTCGTATATATTTTCAGATTTTAGATACAGGAACTGCATATGTTCAAAATGGATATTTTTACAATTTTATTAGTTTAATTCCCATTTTGTTGATAAAAGCAAAAAACTAAACTATTAAGTTTTTCCACGTGTTTAAAAACAACACGGAAAACATACCAACTAGATACGATTTGCTGTACTCCTATATGAAAATGTATTTAGGCAAAAAAGCTTATAAATCAATATATCGATCGTTTTTGTTTTACGTTTAAAACGAACTATAAGAAATAGGTTAAAGAATCGCCTAAAATAAAAAAATGCTCTAAAACTTGGAATACGTAAGAAAATTGCAAAAATGTACGATGACAAAGAAAAAATCACCAATTGGATAATTCGTACATGAAACACGTATATAGTTCACAAAGCGTAGTGTCAAGCGTTCCGGAAATAAAAGAATAAAAAAAAAAAACGACGTGGCGAATGTACCGAAATCGCCGGAGTGTTAATAATAATTAAAAGCTATGGCGGGGCCCGACGGTTATTTTTTTTTTTTTTTTTGGTATACGGTTATTCGAGGCGCGTATAAAATACCGTGCATCAGTCAGCACTGATGTCAGACGGTCAGGCTAATCAATAATATCGTGTCAATGGACAAGAACAGATGATGTAAATAAACGGCCGGCGTGTTCTGACGAGTTCGATGTCGACGACCGTGTGTTAACGTGTGTCGTGTTCGTCCGTCTATCGTTTATGGTCGTTCGCGCGTGTGCGGCTCGCTGTCTGAATCTTATTGCGAATCGTGGTCCATTTCCGTGTCATTCTGGTGGTCGACGTTCCGCACAAAATTACTGGGATCGCGTCGAAACAACCGAATAAGTAAAATGGTGAGTAACTGTACCTCTCTCCTGTTACAGCACGAATGTTTTGGTCGTTAGATCGTTTCACCGAATTGGATCGGATTTGTGTAGTCGTGTTTTACGATAATAATCGTTTAGTATTTAGCTTTGAAACGTAAATCGTTGTCATTGTAAAAAATATTGTTTCGCGGTGTCATGTTCGTTCTTACGCGATGTCGGTAAACAAAATGCTGTTTTCGAAATCTTGCGGGGTTCTATGTGCCGTTCGCGATAACGTAGAGGTGATAATATTATCTTGTTCGGCTTTCGTACCAACCGGATTCTGTGTAAACGGATAAACGACGACGCGCCGAACGAATTTCCTGACGGCGTCTTGCCTTTTGTATTTGATACGATATAGAACTAAATAATATTCTTCGCCAAAAACGTATTCACTCGGTAACATTATGATAATGCGTGCGTTGTACGTATTAATAATACATTGGAATTTATGTTTAGAATGACAACATATCTCTATTCCTCAGTAAAAAGTAGATATTTGCAGTATGTATTTTACACATATACACACACACACACACACACACACACACACACACACCTACCTTTATATTTCCTTTCCGCCGCGTAATTTATTCAAAGTTTGCCGTCTATAAAGGCTTTTACTTGTGAACTCTATGAATAAATAATGGCATTTATAAACATTGTTGGTTGTGCAACTTCCATTCCGCAGTGTATGGTGCTAAAAAATTAGGGAATAATATTCGGTTATTTTTGTTAAAAACGCGGAAATTAGGACTCACTGAATCCTAATAGGTTAGATATCACCTTCTCATTTAAAATATCTAACGTTATTTGGATAACATATTGTTATTGATATTCGAGTATTTTCATGTATTAATTGCACGAAGGTTACTAGTTATGTATATATTTGAGTATAAAATCTATATCACTATTTTTTTTCTCGTGTATCTACTCGAAGTTATATATTTGGTATATCGGTAGAAGTTTTTTAAAAACCGGTTTAAAATACTACTTCTATAAGGTGAGTCCCGTTCATTTCGTATTTTTTAGTTAATACAAGCATCATGATATAATTTAATCCATAAATCTAATGTAATCAAAAAATATTTCTGAATTTCGTAAGACACGTTAATTCTTCCATGTATAGTCCAAAATCTGAATAGTACATATATTTAGTATCTGGAAATCCTGAATTTTATCAAGTCCAAATGTTAGTTGTTTAATGTCTGGTTTTCAAAGTTCGATTTATTGCATTCAAAATGTTTATATTATATTCGGTTAAATATTTGTTTTAGATTTTTAGAAGTTAGTAAATATAATTCTATTGTATATTTATATTTATTTGTAGGAATTTTATTTGATGTCATAAAAATGGATCGATTTTTTGCATCTATTTATATATTTGTTTATGGAATGGTTAACTTATTTTGGGTTCAATTAACACTTTAATTCGGTTTTAAAAATTGTAATTTAAAATTATTTAATTTGATAATTCATATTATTATCAGTGCCTATTATTAATAGGTAACGATTTTTTTTTATCAAAGCTATAATTGACTATAAAATACTTCCTGTAGTTAAAATGTGTAGTTTGTTCACCTAATTAAACTTTGGTCGATTTAACTAAGCAATGTTTGATACCATTGTTTAATTGCAATTATTATTAAGTAATACAGTTTAGTTATTCCCGTCAAAAATGTCAGGAAAATTATTTCGGTAAACAACATTTATTAGCTATAAGTACTTTTTTCGCTTAAAACAATCAAGAAAAAAATCAATTTTTTCTGAATAGATATGCTTGTTTGGCATTGGAGGATTCTAAAGAAGTTTTCAATTCCTCGCTCGATATTCGATTTTTGAAATATTCGCCCATTTGCAATATTTCTGTCTGTTATTTATTTTCATAGGTATCCTTTTTAATTATTTTAAGAATTGAAAGTATAATTTTTACACATATTTATCAATAAGTACGTGTTGTTTTTAGAAAAGTGTATCTATTATAACTTCAACTAATGAAATGACGAATCTCTTCAAAATATTAATTATTTTACCAATCAAATTTGTTCTCCTTTTATGACGAATGGATTAGTCATCAATTAATAATAATTTGGATATTTTTAAAATCAACAACTGAATTTTACACATTCGTATTGAGATAAAAAAATCTTGTCACGTAAAGGAAGTTTTCTGTGTTTTAATTGTTTGTTGAATAAATACACTCAAAAATTATTATAATATAATAATATATAATACAATATTCATATTGTGGCTGGGTCCAATATTATTCTGACGATTGAAAAATAGCAGGGTAAACCTTCTAAATGTCCACTATGCTTTGGAAAACATATAGCTAATTTTAAAGGTTGTATTATTTACAAAAAATTATCAGGTTCCAACAAATTCATAAAATTGACTATTTCAAATACAATGTATTTACACTAAAAGGTATCGCTACATTTTTATTCTTATTAAATTAAGGTAAAAAAAAAGTAATAAAGTTCAATTTTTCGGGAAATATCCAAATGTTTACTCTTTCTAGTATGTGCATACACCATACAGCTTGTGTTTTTTTTATATAGTATCACTTTATGTTAGTATCAGATTTGGATAGTATGTATATTTTTAAGTAATCTAAGTTCTGTGAACTATGGTCTTAAACACAAAATTAACTAATTTAGTCATTTAAAATACTGTTTTTCTGATTTCTGAATGGAAATTTTAATCGTATTGCATTCGCTCATTTCTTTATGAATTTGCATATTTTTTTTCATTAAAAATAAAACGAGTATAAATTGCGGAAGCTTTGCACATTAAAACATACAAATTATATTTTTAAAAATTCAAGTGATAGCTCCGTATTATCAATTACGTTGTCTAATAAACGCGTATTTAAAGAAATAAAATTTAAGAGTAATTTTTTAGGATACAAAACTTACGTATTGTTCTTCGATCGATTCTTTGGGTAATTCAATTTCTAAAAGGTTTCTATAGATTACAAAATAATTACAAATAATATTTTAAATAAAAAATTTCTAGTTTTTCTAGTTTATAATGTGTTAGAATGTATAAATAATATATATAAATATATAAATGGATAAATTAGCTCATTTAAAATAGTTTTTCAAATAAAATGATTTATAATTATTTTAAAAATTAAGATAGTATAGTTTATATTGCAGTATTATTGTGTCACTAGTGTTTATAAAAAATAATCTAGTTTTTTTTAGGTGTATTAATTATAATAATAAAAACTAAAATAATAAACTTATTGTATTATAATTTTTAATTAATATATCGAAAACTAAAATAAGTATTTTAGCAATAATAATTTTAAAATGTGATTGTATCTAATAAAATTTTAAGAATTCGTAAAAAGTGTGAATGTCAATTTTTATATTTTTAAATTTCAGTTAAAGTATTATTATATTATTTTCTGCATTTATTTCCACATGTATGCTAGTAGCCTAATTAAGGTTAAATTTATGTTAGTGTATTATAAATTGGTTCTTTATTTCGTGGTTGCAAATACCAGATGTTTTTAAAATATAATATAATAACAAATTTAATTATAACAATTCTTTTGATCATAATTCACAGGGATAAAAATAATTGTTTGTAAATTTGAAAATTTTTCAATAAATAATACCATTATAAAATTAAATTTTAACAAAAATAATGAAAAATTAGTTAAAGAAAGACTGCTTAAATATCCAAAAGTCGTCCGCTAAAGGTATTACCTACTTTTTATGTAGAATGGAGCTGAAACAAAAAAGGCCTAAAATAGATCAAATTACTACTTCTGATATGGTGTTAGAATTTTCATTTATAGAGTAATTAGTATTAAAAAACAAAAGACCACACAAAACAATATTCCCATTTTTACAAGAATACATTGTAAATAATAAATATATTTTTTTTTATAGAATTCTATTAATAATGCAATAAGTTGATTATTATATATTAAACACTTAATAATTTAAAATATAATAATTATAATACGTAAATTGTTCGTTTTTGATTTTTGGAAAATCAATAATTTATTTAGTAAGAGAAAATTTTTTTATGATATTATTGCCTTTAAGTGAGAAAAAATGAGTTTCTCGTTTCTTTATTGAATAGATGGAAAAATTTTATCTTATGTATATTCAATATATGTTTAAAATCTTTACTCAAGATTTTTTTCATGAGCGCTAAAAATTGAAAAATATGCCATATATATATATAATAATATGTTTCGCTACTGTTTTGCTGAAAATCAATTTTTCAATTGCAAAGATTTATTATCGTTTAAAAATATTGAATAAAAATACATTTACTTATAGCGGAATAAGTAAATCGAGACGAATATATTAGTCGCTATAGATTGTTTATATATTGTACAATTCAAGTATTTATTTACTTAAATAATTTATAATATTATACAATTATACAAATATTGTTGAAATTCATTTGATTACTAATTCACTGAAAACAAATTGGTTATGGTATAAATAAGAATGTTCCTTGGAAGTTAATATCGAAAATAAAAATAAAACCGTATAAGAGTATCTTTCATGATTTAGTTTGGCGAATTATGTTAAAATTAAGCTAATTTGAAAAGAGGGAGAAGCTTTACACATTTGTCCTTTGTTTATGTTTTCTTTCGTATATTTTGTGTGTTGCATAAACAAATATAATATAATGCCTTCTTTTTTTATTATTTTGGAAATTTTTTAGCCAAAAATATTATTTTCTTTGTTATCTTTAATAAATTAACTTTATGAATATTGTTAAATAAATAAATAAATAAATAAATAAATAAATAAATAAATAAATATATATATATAGAATATTGTATATATTGTATATTATTCCATGTTTAAATAAATAATTTACATAGAATCGTAATAAGTATTTCAATAAATGCTTATATACAACATTAACATTTTAGTTCTTTCATTTTGTATTATTATTATTCCTAATTTTAAATTAAATTATATTTATATTAAATAAACCGTAATTATTTTGTTTAAAATGTGCTTTTTATAGAGTATAGATTTTTGTATGTGTATTTTTTATAAAGACAAATATTTAAAAGAATATTTTTCATTTATAATTTAATTGAAATTTGCTATTTAGTTTTGTTATTTATTTTTTGTTTCCTTAAAATTTTGTTTTTTTTTTTAGAATATGTATTTTAAAAGTACAGTCT
Organism: Geopemphigus sp. TES_GeoC_2020; assembly: GCA_025469175.1. Classification (NCBI taxonomy): domain Eukaryota; kingdom Metazoa; phylum Arthropoda; class Insecta; order Hemiptera; family Aphididae; genus Geopemphigus; species Geopemphigus sp. TES_GeoC_2020. The sequence continues at coordinate 52,016 of JAIPRN010001168.1, forward strand.
GGTTTATGCATATTTTTTATAATTATAATAATATTCATAATAAAATATATTATATAATAATAAGTATAAATATACATAAATATGATTATTAATAATATATATTTTATTAATAATATATATTTTATTATTATTATTATTATTATCTCAACGAGCACAGTTGTTATTATCTCGCCATTTCCGTTTCGTGTGTCACGAGTTTTTATATGATTACACGTTTATACGCTTCGCCACAATTTAAAGCCCTTCAGGGACGTTAATATATACAATTGGTATACGGTTATTGTAATCAGATTATACTTCCCATTACTCTAGGATTGTATATCATCAAGTCTATGGTATTTTTTTTTACGCCAGGCAGTTTCACCACAAGGCTTTTTTATAAGACTATAGATATTGTATATTTTTCCTTGTTTTAATTCATCATATATCTTAATGTTATAAAATATAAATAAAATCTTTTAAATTCGCGTAATTAAAGTTAATTATTTGGTACGTAAGTTTATACCTACCTAATTATAATAATTAATCTAAATTTATTATATTTTTAACGCGTATTAAATTTTGGGATGGATTTTTTATTTATTTTAATACACGGTAAGACTTTTTTAAGTAAGTTTATTCACGCAGTTTTAATGGCTAACGGATTATACATGTACTAATACATATTACAAAATAAAAAATGTGTTATCATTTAGATATTTATGTCATTTTAATAT
>JAIPRN010001169.1:0-52598 GCA_025469175.1 Geopemphigus sp. TES_GeoC_2020
TATATATATATATATATATATATATATATACAAGAATTGCTCGTTTAAAGGTATTAGATTTTACGAAAATTACAATCGACGATTTTTATTGTACGTGTACTACGGTAAACTTTAAACGTATATTAATATATTGTGTATAATGCAATGGCGTACTAACGGGAGGGATAAAACCCCTCTCCCCGGAAATGTATAGGAAACATTAATTTCTTACGAGACGTATATTTGTAGTCAACAATAACGAAAAACTAAAATATATTTCAACTCCAATACGCGTTATAATATAACGTGTTCGTTAAAAATGAACAATCTATTAAAATGTATAACGCGTCTTGTTTCGGTTAGGGCCGTCCGATTTATTTATTTAAAAATTAACTCCGCCAAAAAAGAAATTCAAGTCTAAGGTATAATGGGGAGTCCGTTTGGCCAATATTTCACGCTAGTATACTAATAACACTGCAATTACGTAGGAAATGTGGAATAAACTAAAAAAAAAAGAAGAAACGGTTGTAAATAAACAATAACGGTTCCGAAAGTGTACAAATTATTCGGAAAATGTTACGTTTAACTGGTTCCTCCGCGTTTCGCCGATAATATATTGGACGAATTCTCGAAACGAATTCGAACGCAATAACGTGGACTAAATATGTTGGATCGAAAACACGAACGTGCGGACTCGATGAAACTCCGAACTACGAGACCGGGGACCGCGTTCCGAACCGCGGTTAGCCACGTTCGCGTCCCGTTTAAAATACGCTTCGTGCGCGTTTGTAAAAACGAGTTTTATTCGATCCGTCGCGACGGTTTTATTATTCTCGTCAGTAGGCAAAGGCTCATCGGTCGGTCGGCGGCTGTTGTCGTTCAGAAATAACGGTACGTGCTCATTCGGGTACGTCGTAACGAAAAAATAAAAACCCAACGGTCACGGTAGAGAGGAAACACCGAACGAATAATACGGAATCCGAGGCCGGGCATTAACAACGAGTTGATCGGTTAGACTACGACGATTCGCCCGGCGGCGATTACTTTTAGTTTAAAACACGAACTGAACACATTTCCTACTCTCGCGTTAACGTCGACCGAAACATTTGTTTATTTGGACGGATTATTGGAATTGGCCGAGGTTTATTCGTCTAAATGCGTTCGAAACGAACGTAAACGGTACGCAGAATTGACTAGCGAGGCGAACAAATTCGGATTTCGCGTACCGTCGTTCGAAAAATAATAATTCGTATAAATTGACGATCAATGAAATGATATTTACTACGCGGAAAAATGGAGCGTACGATCGAAAAACCGTCGTTTTTTAAATTCTCTTTTATAACGATCCGCAAAACACTATTTGCAATGAGAATACGCGCCGTGTGGTGAGTAACGAGTTACATATGGGAAACAGAAGGCGGTGACGCTGGTTTTCAAAAACTAAAACGAACGGAAACTTGAAAAATGTCGACGATATTAAGTCCGTAGTATGTGGTGAACTCGACCGATATGCTTCGCCGTTAACGATCGACTTAAAACGTATATTTCGAACAATAATGGACCGTATTGAAACGAAATCGTTAGAGCGTTTATCCAAGATTGGCGACGAAGCGTAGCCTTTTTTCTTTGATCTCGGCGTTTCCGATCATTTATCGCCGGGGAAATTCTCGGCGCAAACTCAATCCCGCTGTACCGGGGACACGTCAGGTCGTATTTTCGTTTTCGTTTTAACGAAATATCGCGCGTATAAATAAATATACGATTCAATCGTCCGACGACGCGACGAGTTCAAACGTATAACAGTCGCTGATCGCGTGACCTAATGCCGGCTAATACCATCACGGCCGGCGCGGTTCGTTACGATATATATCGCGTGTTCCCGCCAGCTTGTCCAGCATATATATATATATATCATACGGTTACGTACAAACATAATTACGTCCGAAATACGTTCTGTACAGGACTAAAACGCGTGCGCATACGTGTGGAAGGTTAGACCGCGGACACCGGAAGACCGGACGCGAATGCCACACCGGATTCGGCGTTAACCGGTACCGACCGCATTGGCCGTACCCAGTATACCGTTACTCGCGCGATAATCATACGCACGGCCTACAAAATGGTCGTCGACTTGTGTAACGGCGGGGCTGACACGGAGCGGTATACAGCGAATTCGTGTCGAGGCCGAGACGGCGGTTGGGTTCTTACGGACGAACCGCCGCGCGTGTCCGTGTAAAACCTTTCGGCGCCGTCCGTGAACGGCGGCTTTTTGGGGACGATCCGTTTGCCCGTTGGCATTCGCGCGCCCAAACGCGGGGAGAAATAACACATTACCGCGCGTTCTTATTTCGCACGGAAACGACGACGTACGGATGATCGTACGTAGTTCCGAACAGTTGTCGACCACTGACGCGCACGCGGGGATGACGCTCGATTTTGTTATCGGTAAAACACCGCGAACGACTTCCACGGAAACGTACGTGTTTTATTCGTTTCGCGTGTTCGTTCGAAATACGACGGTCCTCATAACGGAGACGAACCTACCGGGGGATACCTGTTTTACGAAATCCGTTTCGTTTTCGTCCGATAACGTATAATCGTTGCTACAGTGTTCTACGCTTTACGACACGCGCGTAAAAGCTAATACGCCTTTTTTATAAAAAAAAAAAAAAATACACGCACGAAACGAAAGAACAATTATATCGGCTCGTTGTTGGCGCACCACTGACGTGTCGTCGGGAACATCGGAAACGACGAGGACGGCCGACAGCTGTAACGGTCGGACGTAGTCATCGTCAAAGGTGTGCGCCGCCGTTGTCAGCCACCGAGCGGTGACTGTCGCGGCCAGCCGTTCGCCATTCGCGTCGTCCGAGATTTGGCGCCACCGCTGGCGGGACCCGTCGGCTGAAGTCGAATCCGTCGTTCGAATACGCGTTTAAGTCGACGCCGTTTCCTAAATGCGTTTCGTCGAAATTCCGACGAACATACAGGTACCTTCGGAATACGTCGAACGTTACGCTCGAATAATATCCAAAGTACGCCCTATAGGTTTCCCGTGATTTTATAACGTTTTAACGACCTTACGCGTATAGTTTATAAAAAGTTTAATTCTCGGTGTCCACTCCGATAGGCGTACACCACGGTCTGTTTGGGCGCATACAAATCGCGTTCGTTGTTCGTCGTACCGCAACGTTCGATTTCAAAAACGAAATTACAAAAACCGTATTTAAATTGTTTCGTTTACGCGAAAACGTAATTAATACTCGGTAAATATAGACCATCGTTGATACCGAGCGTAAAACGTTTAATATTGCCCGAAATTTCGATAAAAATTGATACGCGGCTCTCGGTTGTTGGACGTCCCGTAATTGACGAAGAATCGACGTTTTAAAAAGGCGATCTCGTGAACGCGATTCGTAAACCCGGGCGCGATAATAAACGTCGAAACGTTCCGTTGACAATGAAAATAACACTTTGACGGAAATATCGAGTCGCGCTTTCGTCAATATGAATGCCAAGAGGGGACGTATGCGTACAATTGTGACCCCTTCGAACAGTTTCGATCTTGTCCAGCCAACGGCCGCGGCGTGTGTGTACGTTCGCGTAACTCGTGCGCATTCCGTCGACCACCGTTCCACAATAAAAAACGAACAAAACCAAGTCGCCTATTGGCTCTACGAATCTAAAACGCGTAATAAAACGTCGCCAATATTCGACCGCGTTTGTTACACGTCCACGTATGACGAACACGCGAATGTACGATCGTAATACGTAAACGTCGATTCGAATATTCGCACGGTCGAGACGCGACGGTAACGAAAAATAAGTAACGGTTGGTCGCGTCCTTTACGGTAATATTACACGGAAAACCTGCGACAGAATAACGGGACACAGAGTGTCAACAGGTGTTAACCCCCTTTTGCGCTAGTTTTGCGGAACAGTTTACGATTAGGCGACGAACACACGACGTCCGTAACGATATCTGTCCGTAGGAGTCGTTCGGCGCGAACAGACAGACCAAAAAACGCGTAATACCGACGGTTCGTTTCGAATTTCGTCCTGTTCTTTTTATTTTAAAACTTGAAAATATTACGCCGTTTCGAGTAGTCCGAATCGGAACGATCGTCAAACACGATCGATTGAAACGACGACGGGCCGTCGCTAGCGTAAATAATAAATAAGTGCCCCCCCCCCCGAGGCGGCGGCGCGTAAGTTTCCGCCGATGGCCGAGAACACGGCGCGTCGGCAGCGCCCGTATCGATTTCTCGGGCTCCGCGCGTTCGTAACTCCACCGTCGCAGGGACGGACAGCACGACACCAGCTGACGACTAGCGCTACACCGCCGCTGAGATAACGCGCGGCCGTCGACCATCCGCCACGTCGTCAGCTGCTGGCACGGCACCACCGCCGCCGCTTTGCTGGCGTCCACCGACGACGCGTATTGTTCCTGCCGCGGCGAAAACGACGACGATGTCACCGCCGCCGCCGATGCTGTTGCCGCTGCTGCTGCTGCTCAACGTCGGCACCGCGTCCGCGTCCATATGCAAAGCCGGCCTATGCACTCACGAACAGTACTGCTGCGGTGACGGTCAGTGTTGCGACAACGTGTACAGCCTCTGGTATTTGTGGTAAGTAAACGGGACACGACGGTCGCTCGAACGGTTATTGTTTTTCTTACGGGACTCTCCCTTCCCCTCCCCTCCCTCGCTCTATCTCGGTTTCTCCGAGTTTTACTCGTCCGCAGCGGAGGCGTAGCCGTCATGTTGTTCGTCGTCGGTTCATTTTGTCCGGTCATCAGGCAGTGCTGCTGTTTCCGGACTCCGGTGATCGTCAAATACGTGCCGGTGCCCACGTCGCCGACAAAATTCGTAAGTACACAACCGCCGCCGCGAAATGGTTTCGGGTAAATACGAGCGCGACGTAACCCGGCAGCGGGCTCGTAGGACGGACGGCCGTGGCAAATTAAGGAAACGGACGGTACCGAATGAACGCGCGTTATCGATTTTTCACGCGATTTTCGTTTCGAACATTCGATTCTTTTTTTAAACGTTTCTTTAAGTAACCCGAATTCACATCCCGTCGAGACATACGGACGTACGAATAAATCGGATTCCGGCGGATCGACGTACCGCGGGTGAAGATTAATAATGGGTAAGGGTTACTGGGTGCACCGGGCAGATCAAATCCATCTATACTAGGGCCCACACTCTTAGGGATACACTATGTGGTGGTGGGGGGGAGGGCTCGACTCGCGACGATCCGTAACGTTATTTCGTACGATCGTTTCGAATTGTCGCGATTAAGAGCCAATTGAATAACGGTTTTTAAACGAGGAAAAGTATCGTTCGGGAACAATCGCGTTCGTTTTCGACGCAGCAATTCGTTCGAACGGTATTTGTCCTACGAAATTATTATAAAAACAAAAACGGTCGATCTAATCATCCCTTTTTCCCCCTTCCCCGCGCCTCACCGGTCGTTATATCGATGACAGGATGGAAAACGATGAAAAGTGGGAGGGCTTCGTAAAGTCGCGCCTCGGCGGGGTGGGATAGGGGGCGAAACCTAACGTCGGCCTTGATCGGTACACTCCCGCGATGGAACGTACGTACGTAAGTAGCGATCAAACTCGGGACGAATCGCGTGGTCAATTTACCGTTGGAAATGCCGGGCGACAATTCGTCGCGTAACAAATCGGACGGAGCGCGAGTGTCGTTTGTACGACTCAACGTCGACGTAACCCCCCCCCCCCCCCGGAGGCATCGATTACCGTCGTCGTCGTCTGGTGAACGAGGGGCCGAGACGACGACTCCTAGAGGCGCGCGTGATATGGTACCTAAACACGAGCCTGTTTTACGTACGTAATAGCCATTAGGTTAGTTAACGCTAGCCAGCGTATATGGCCAATCCGCGACCCGTTAATGGCCCCCGTACCTTTGTCCGAAATACAATTCGCGATAATCACGAACGCGTTTTGTTGTGTCCGCAAGAAATACTCGGACCGTGACAAATGCGCCAGAGTGGACGTGACGCTGCCCATGCCACCGCAAGCCACCACGCTGGACGTCACCAACTGTATATAATTAAACAACGCCGTCGTTCGCGATAAACGGCGGTAGTAAATACGGCGGCGTGGTGGTCATTTCTATATTGTCCACCGTCGACGTTTACGGCCCCGCGCGATCGGTGAAACGGACGAGACCGCCGCGCTCGACGACCACGTACCATAGGTCGGGCCGGTACACGACGGTCGGGAACGTCGACCCCGTTCGAAATTACCCCCCTCTCTCTCTCTCTCTCTCACCCCCGATTCGTTCGTTTCCGCGATTATCTCGACCACGTCGTCGTGCCGGGCGCGCAAAATTACGGTCGAAATTCGAAACGTCGCGTAAATATCGTTCGGCTCGTAGAGCAGCTGACCTGACGGATATGGGAACGAATACGACGGTGGCCGGCGGGCGTCTTTTTGCGCGAAACATCGCGGGCGATTAGCCCTCGGGTTATTACGCGCCGCCACGCTGTATATATCCGTCCAATAACGTGTAAACCGATCGCGTGTCCACACACACACACACATTCGTACTTCGTATATTATCGTTTAGAATATATATACCGCGCGTACGTGGGACGACCCTAATCTATGAAGTGGAAACGTTCAGAAACGACGTCGATATATCGACCGTTGAATTATCGGGTCAGCCGGGAGCGTCGCGATTATCGGCGAACAATCGACGCCCCGTAACCGGCACGACGACACTTTTCGTCGCGATTTTCTTAACGTTTCCGACCAACGTCAAATATCGAACGTCGGCCCCCGACCGTGGACGATTCGTTCGAATAAACATCGTAAGGGCCGGAATGTCCCGTCCATTTCCCGGCGCGTTCTTTGCGACGTACGCTCGTCGCCAATTTCGCCTAATATAATCGTTCCCCATCCCCTCCCCGTTAAAGTTACGAATATCGGCTTCGACGAACCCGTAATATTACATACAAAACGATCGTTCAAACGTGTAGTTGTTAACGGTAGTGAATAGCGGCTATCCTATCCCCACCCCCGACATTTACGATTTACACCCGGCGGGCGGTTTTAATAGCGCCGCGATTATTACGTGTTTTTTTCAAATTCTTTGTGTCAAATCAACGACGTCATTCTGTCGCGTACCGTTCGTGTTTCGTGTGTCAAAAAGTAACTCGCACCAACGATTCGTTCGAGCGTTGTCTTAATCGACATAATTAAGTAGATATATGCATATACGAAAATGATCAGTATTAAAATATGTACGGCTGAATTAATTTGTGAAAGATATATTTTTAAAATTAACGTAATTGTAAGACTTAATTATTATTGATTTATATAAATCGTATAATAACTGTTACCTATGTATACTAGTTTAAGAATGCAAATAAACATTTCGTTTTGTCGAAATGCCGTTAACTATTATGAATCCTGTTCGCCTCGGTATTTAATATAAAACGATTACTAACGTAAACATGTTCGTTTGTTGTAGTATTTTCCTAGCAAACCTCATAACTCCTATATATTTTAGCGTACAATATTCTAAAACAATCTCTATGGTTCGGTTAGGTTAACGACTTATATCAAATTTGCTACGTGATTTTTAATGAAAATCGTATCATAATCGTATATTGATATGAATTCTGATATACCGACTTCGAATACACTTTGTATCTAAAATTAATATTCGTTTATTACTAAATACCTCGACTTAACTATTACATTACATACATCACTTTATATTTCGTATAATACCCGTGCACATTTTCCATTGTTAAGAAACTTAAATATTAATTAAAAATATATTTTTATGTATAATAAACAGTATAAAATTAATAATCTCGAAGACTAATTATAATTAAATTGTATACGTGCATACGGTTAGTAATAAATAACATAATAGGAACAAAGTGATATGTTATACACACAATAAGTACTTATTCCTTTTAAGCTAACGTCGAAATGAATTATCGATTAATTTGTTTTGTTTCTAAACAAGAAACGAATCGTAGTTGATACTCCAGTTAGATTCATGGCCTAAAACACAATTAAAACATACGAAATAAAACAGGACGCGTAATCACAATTAACTAAACAAAGGACGTAAAAATTATAAAATTGTACATAATTTATAACGATAATATATTTAGTAAATATACAAAGGATATTAAATTTAAATATTTTTACGTACGAGTTTAGGATTTTGTTATATTAAATATTCGTGAATAATAAATGTTTAAAATAATAATGAAATTATCGATAAAAGCAAAAATAATCAAAGGATACAACTTTCGGTGAATACACAAATATTATTAGAATTAATTTAAGGAAACAAAAAATCAACGTACTATAACTATCGATTAAGAATACATAATATAGTAGTGCTTTTCATGTGTATGCCAATATAATAGCATAATATTAATTGACCACAGTCGCCCTATATATTTGTTATAATTGTATACATTTGGTAAGGATACTCTATTTACTATCTAAATGTCAGCAACTTTGTACAAATAACCAATTACTAGTAATAATTTTAAATGAAAAATGTGCTTGTAACTAGAATATTTATATCATTTCAATAATAATATTAATAATAAATCAAAATCGCGTTACATAATAACATTAATAACATAGCTACGTACATCATACAAATCATTGATTATTGACATAATCGCAACAAATGCTTTAATTAATAGAATTCTTTTAAAATTATAAATTTTTTTAATATATCTATTGTTGCCTAAACCATTAAGAACAAATTGTGCATTTTCTCAACATCATAGCTAATTTGTGCTTTTATAAGCGACGACAATAATTTATAAAAATAGTCATAATACTAATACTTACTTCTAAAACATCCTTGTTAAAGGGAGATGAATGATGTTCCCATTTCATCAGCTCATTAACTCTTAGTGATGTTTCGGATTTTCCATCATCACATTCATAATTGCTATTATTAACTAAGCCATTACCACCACAATCGCACTCTAATAAATCGTGAGTCACACACAAAGCGTCCTTTTTGAAATTGAATAAATCCTAAAATATAAACAAACGTACAATTTAATCATTTTTCAAAAATTTCATTAAAATCGTACTTTTAGTTGATCAAACGACAGTTTGGTAATATTTTGATTATCAGGATTTGTGATAGCTTCACTTAGGCCAGTTTTACTAATTTGTCGTTGAAATATCTTTTCTTCTATTGTACCACTTGTTAGTAGCCTATAAATGTGAACACTTTTCTTTTGTCCATCTCTCCAAATTCTAGCCATGGCTTGTTGGTCAGAAGCAGGATTCCAATCAGAGTCATATAAAATTAAATTTGACGCCCCAATTAGATTCAAGCCTACACCGCCTGCTTTAGCACTTAGTAAAAGTACGCCTAAAAATAAATTAACGATTCGATACAATATACATATATTAAAAGCTGTTAAGAAACCTATTATTACTATATTCGGAACGTGAGTTATTAAATTGTTTAACTATATCAGTTCGTTGGGCAGTAGCAGTAGTTCCATCAAGTCTCAAATATTTATAATGCTTTGTATTACATAGCTTAACAAATATATCTAAAGTTTGAGTATAATATGATATCAAAACTGTTTTTTCACGGCCATTTTTATGTATCATTTTTAATAAATTATCAACAACTATAAGTTTTCCCGAACTTTGTATTAATAAAGGCTTTGAAATAGTAATTTGATTCAAATGATGACTTAGCGTCTCCTAAAATATTAATTATAAATAAAAATGTACAAATTAAGTCAAAATTTATTTTTATTCTACATACTTCATTAGTATCAGAACTATTCTTTTTATTCAATACTAATTCCGGGTGATTGCAAATTTGTTTTAACATAGTGATAACGCAAAAATGTGAAATAGTACTTAAACCAAATTCTTGTACACGGTTTTCCCAGTATGAAACAGTTTCTTCATATAAACGGATCTAAAATATTATTTACTCAAGTACGCTATACATAGAAATGATAATACTAATTATAGAATTACTTGTATGAAATCCATTGCGCAAAATACAACAGATTCATATTTAGATGGTAAATATATGTTATTAACATCTTGAGTTCTTCTTAAAATAAATTTGTCAGTAACTTCGTTAAGTTCAGCAGCTTTCTGTTTTCCCTGAGTAATTATTTGTGGGTGGCAGTCGGGTTGTTGAGATTCAACAATTATATCCTCAAACTCACGTTTAAACATTGAATAAGTGCCCAATATTCCAGGATTCACAAAGTCTATTAACGCAAAAAATTCTGCAAGCTCGTTTTGAATTGGTGTACCACTTAACAAAACTTTCCGTTTACATTTTATTTGATTTAAAGATATCGATGTATTTGTATTAGTATTTTTTAGCCGATGACCTTCATCACATATCATTAGGTCAAAATTTATTTTTTCAATTTCTTCGACATAACGCACCAACATTTCATATGAAGTTATCATTATTGGATAACTCCGAGCAGGTAATCTAGCAAACTCAGAAGGCTTTTTTTTCTACATTTTTGAAAATATAAATTCATACATTATCAACAATCAGTTACAAAAAGTTATTAAAATAAACATACTTGATCGACAGAAAATAGCCTTAACTTATCCCTTCCTAACCATCTAATAAATTCGTTTTCCCAATTTCCTACTAAACTACTAGGAGCAACTATCAACACTCTTTTAACTAACGGTATTCCTCCATATGGTCCTTGTTTCAGTAACATCCTATAATAATACGAATCATTGGAAAGGAAAGCAAATATTGATATAAAGATCGTATTAAAGTTGTACATACCAAACTAAGCAAATAGATTGAAATGTTTTACCAAGACCCATTTCGTCAGCCAAAATAGCACCAAAATATTCTTGAGCTTTAAATCCAGAAACGCATTCGTATAAAAAAATTATACCCACTTTTTGGTGAGGTCTTAAGTGCTTTGCTAAGAAAGGGTCAAGCACAACTGGAATAATTTCTTTATGCTCTTTGTTGAAGAAAGACTTCATAATAAAAACAATACGACAATCAAATTATATACGTTTCATTTATTTATTACAAAATTTATTGCAACTTTTTTACTTGATGATCAATACTGGGCTCAGGCATGATCAATGCTTCTTGATGATTAATATCTACTGATATCTTAGGCCGTTTACGAGGAGGTATATGATATGAAACATCAGTCGGTTTGGTAACTTCTATAGTATCGGATTCCGTAACCAAATCTAATATCTGCACTTGTTTGTTACCAACGACAATAATTGAACAATCTTCTAAATCTGTAGATTTTAAATCACTGGTACTACCTAATTTATGACCATCTAAATTCTAAAATGATAATATGTAATGAATACAAAAACTTTAAGAATAACGTTTATTATTACGTAAAGTACTGCTAGTTTATCAGACACAATTAAATATCCATCACCTTCCCATGTTTTGTGCTTTTTTTTTGTCTGTTTGCCCCACATAACGTTATACCTAAAATCATATGTTTAATTAACATGCAAATAATACTTAAATCAATGTGACACTAACTTTTTACTTCTCAAGTTATTTGGTGATACATTAACGACCATTTTACATTCTTGTTGATCTTTAGATTCAGATACTTCCAATGGTACATTTATGTTAGATTTGAATAATCTTTTGGTGTCTAATGGTTTTAGTATTTTATCACTCACATTTTGAGGAAGTTGTAAAAGAGGTGTAACACAATTATTTAATGAATGACTAGCACGTTGAACATCTTTGGACAAATTGCTTTTAGTTGTATTATCATAGGATTTAATCAGTGCAATAATTTCAGAAGGTGACCTGATTACTTTCACTCCTTTTTCTAAAAAAAAATTGTTCACAATTATAAAAACAAATTAAATTTAGATTTAATTAAACAAAAATATTGTTAAAGCTTACCGATATCTTCTTTAGGAACAAGTGGAAACCGTTTGGATGGAGCACAACTTCTTCTCATAATGAAACCAGATAAAAACTCAAATGAACCCTAAATTTTTTTTGCATTAATTTGACTTTAAAAGCATTTTTAACATACAAAGCTAACTACTTTTATAAAAATTTCCTGTTCGACGCATACCACCCTGACTAATTATTTGCATATAAAATATATGTGTATATATAATTTTTTTTTTTTTGTTAAATGAATATATCTTATATCAGCAATATTTACGTTATTCTCTTTAAACATATATATTTGAACCTTAAGTTAGGCATATTATTGGGACAAAACTACAATTTACAACAATTAATTAATGATGTTGGTTCTAAAAATTTTAGCATAAATGATATCTATAATTTTTTAAACTCTGAAACAATGGTTTATCCACAAAATATTGACAAAAGGAAAGACTGTGAAATAGTAGAACAAAGTGCACATCACCTACACTAACATTTAACAGAATTTATATAGTGTCAAAATCCAATAGGTAAATGCAAATCCATTTAACGGAATTAAGACACAGAAAACTTAATTTACTCGTATTTAAAATAAATTATATTAGCATTTTTAAAAAGCGACAGAAATTTTAAATCATATTTTTTATTACGATACAAAAACAAAGATAATCCAAATAATATGTACCAAATCTAATAATTCGGTAAATGTTCAATAGAGCAACTGGTATAGTAGCGGTTACCTAAAATATTAAAATTGTACCTAACGACTAAAATAAATAAATGTCATAAGTGTCTATCTTTAATTTCGAATTGGTGAAAAATAATTTCAACATGAATAGAAGAAACGCCGTAAACTGGAGAAACTTAATTTGGTATTAAAAAAACTTACAATTCACTTACGAATCAGATACAATAGCACGGTTTTGGTATTTATGGATTTTCAGAATCTCCAAGCATCACCGCACACATTGATGATCGGCTTTATGCATAACTAAATACGTACCGACCCACCGCGTACATCGTAAATGATTCAATCCCAACGATTTTTTTCTTATCTATCGTTAGTCGTTGATAAACGCGCCGAATAGATTAAACCATAAACTCCGTTTAATCAAAACGGACTGTGATTAGTCAAAAAAGTAGTGAATCTTTGACGTTGACCAAACCTTCGACCGTGCCACTTCTGCTACTCATTTATAACGCCGTGTGCTATATCCGTTTATGACAGCCGGCATTGATAGAAATGGAAACCTTTTTTTAAGAGTGTGAGCATTTTGTAATTTAGGGTTTTAAAAGCGTTCGCGTGACCGAACATATAATTAGTTGTTTATGTATAAACTGAGGAAAAATCGATTGTCGATCACGCTAATTTACAAACATTAATAATGTATATTATTGTTTCAAAAATTAAGTGCCGGAAATAATACAAAGTCATCATTTTTGATCAGTCGATACTGTTCATATTGTGATACCGAAGACGTAATACCGTTAAAGCTTAAATCGCAATATGTTAAATAAAAATGAAGTCTAACCACTAATCTACTTTTTTAACGTTTGGAATATATTGTATAAATTATGTACAATGGAACAAATTAAACAAAGCCAATATGTAATCTACTCTGATAACAAATATTACAAAATTTTGAATTCGGATTGAAGCCGAAACGTGAAAATTACATTTACATTATGCGGTTAAAATGATTGAAATTGGACAATTGATCCAAATATTACATATTCTCATCCTTGATTGAAATGTTTAAATATTATGTTTTTGAGTGATCAATTTATAACGTGAATCGTGAGAACTAATATTATATGTATTATCTGTAGATCTACATATGAAATCATTAAAATGCTAAAATTGAAACTTGCAAAAAAATATCCATAAACGTGTTATATATTGTTATAATTTTGATTTAATTTATAATAATTATTGTACCTGCCGTGTATTTTCCAAATATAAACATCATATATATATATTTCAAAAGTAGTGTATCAAAACACTAGTGTATGTGTGGTACTTTTTTTTGAATCAATAAGACTTTTAAATACTGAATAAGTATGTACTAATCCTAAATGGGTCATTATATAATGACCAATAGGTAAGTATAAACATTCTGTATAAATTATACAATTGTAAATAAATATCACATATTAAACTGAAAATGAATAAGATTAATAATCAAACGAATAAGTTGATTATTGATTTTGCTATATACAGTCGTAATAACTGTAAAATTGACGTTTGTAAGTTATTTTATAGTTAATTTTAACATTTAACGTGTAATTTATTTTTATTTTACTTTCATGTAATCAATGTAATTATTAGTAAATAACTACATATTAACATAAGTAGTATACTATTAATTCGTTATGTACAAAATATTGAAAGAAATTATATAACAAGTTATTCAAAATAATTATAATAATAAATAAAATTGAAGGTATACTACCAATAAAAAATTATTTTATTTACGATCAAAGAACATAACATATAATATTTATATTTTATTTATTTTGCATATGACATATCGGCTTATTTTAAGATAAAGAAGTACTAATTATTTACTATAATTTAAACAATAATAAATTAGACGATGATAAATGAATAAGAAATTATAACAATAAATATGTATTAGATAAAATTAAAACTTAAAATTACAGTAACATAACAACTTTTGAAATGTAACATAACTCTATTCTAAGTTTAATGGTAACTGGGGCTAGGAACTTTGTCATTTGTTAAAGTGGTGTTTCAAGGCTGTTTAGCCAATTAATTGCCTCTGTTTTTGCTTCATGTAATTTTGCAAATTATTTGATTTGAAAATCAAATCTATTGATTGAGCATACTTCCACAATGTGCTTGATAGATTGTTCGATTCCACAAGAGCAAAGAGGGAATTGTTCCATTCCCCATTTATGTACTAAGCTTTTACTTCTGCCTTGCTCGGTTCTTATTCTATTCAAGATTGACCATAACTTCCGCGGGAGATCAAAACCTGGGGCTCTTGTTTCTGGATTTTCGATCAGGGTAACCCTTCGCACACCCGAGTCTTTCCATCATGTTTTCCATGTTACCGATAAAACTTCTATTGAAAATGTAAGGTCCCATATTGGATGTCCCGAGTTAAGCCTCTTGTAAGGGTGTGTAATAATATCTTCATACAATGGTAGTGTAGGGTTTCTTTTAATTTTGTCCATTGTGTGTTCTGCATGCATCAATTTACGTAGATCTTATGGAGCTATATTTGCCAACACTGTTAACCATTGTACTTAGGTCGTTCTTATTGTGCCTATTATAATTTGCATATTATATTTGTATAATCTTTTGTAAATCATTTTGGAATAGTTCAAATGTTGAATTTCAACAAAATTAAAAATGTAGACACAATTATAATATTCAGATAATACCTGTGATTTTTTGTTGGCTATTCAGCCAACCATTAATAGTTGACTTTTACCTAAAAGCAGTTATTGCATATTTAATTTCATAACATGTTACAATTAGTACAATAAAAAATTTCAAATTACTAAGACGAAAAAAAAAAATTGTACTAACTGTACATAATTATATATGTACATTTTACTTTTAAAATAAAGCGTTTAAATTAAAATATTTACTTCTTCTTCGCCTCTTTCCCAGCTATTTGGGGTCGGCCACCTTGGTCCTCAATCTCCACTTGACCCATTCACCCACACATCAGAAGTCCTCATATCATACTCAATTGCATTGAAACATTCCTTCTTTAGTCTTCCGCTTCCTCTTCTTCCTTTAAAGTTCAATTTCATAATTGTTCTTTCTGCTTCCGAGAAATTTAAATATTTACTACGATAATAATTATATTATATTTTACGTTCAGTTAATTGTTTTATAAAACATTATTTTTGATAATTGGTTTATAATTCGAATATTCAATGTTACTAATATACTAAAATATTTTTATTGAAACTAATTTTTATTTCAATTTTTAACTTGTATGTTTTATTAATTAATACCATTTTAGCATTACTTGATTTATAATGGTACTTAATTATAATAATTTCCCTTTCAAATTGAACATAAAAACTTTAATTATAAATTTATTAAAAATATTTGCACGTAGTCATTATGGTTTCAAATAAATCTATATGGTGTAAGTGCTTATATTTAATATATAATTAATATGAAGTGTTCAGTAATTTAGAAATGTGTAATATATTAAAATCAATTGATTGTACTTAACCATTACCTATTAAATATATAGGTTATTTAAACATATTGACCTCAACTGTCTACTGTCATATTGTAATTTATTATAGTTGTAAAAACGAATAATAAATGCATGAAAATTATAAATTCTATATAATATTGTATATTTTAATATATATATATATATCGATACAAAATAATTATAAACATATTTTGTAAAAATTATCATACTAAATATAAGTGTACATTAAAAATATAAAATACCTTATCAAAAACTAAAATGGAGGAAAACGGGTTGTGAAATTGTATCAATTACAGAAAATTTAATTATAATGATAAACTTTGAAAAATATACAGAACATAAAAGTACAAAAAAATTAAACATTTTTAATAAAAAAAAACCTCGATATGTACACCATTGTTGAACTTTATTTGGACTCAACATAATATCACAATTTGGCCCTAAATAATGTTCATACAATTGATTTATAATAGTATTGAAGTATTAACAAAGTTCAAAACTTCAATGTATAAAAAAAGTATTTATTCGAATGCTATTTGAATACAAATACGCGATATATAATGTACTTTATATATTATACAACTGTAATAAATAAAAACAACATGCACAATAAACGTTTGCAAAAATATGAGGGAAATTATCATTACTTATTAGGTAATTATGTACTTTATGATAATTCCACAGATGAAAGTGAAACTAAAATAAGTATAATTATTATTTTTATTGTTTTAAAACCTTTTAGATATACAAAAAAATCATAATAAAAAATGGCACAAACATTTAAGGTGTATTTAACTTACACGCGAGAGCAATTTTGTCATGTAAATAACTAAGGAATATGCAGTTATAATCATAGACATTGAAAATTATTGTTATTGTAATTTAAAATTAATAACAAAATATTGATATTCAAAACGGAATTTTATTATAATATAAGTAACCGAAATTTAAAACAATGAATCTTTTTAAAAATATAGTTTTCTTTTTAAAAAAATTTGATCTTTACATTGAACAATTTATAATTAGGAAGACATCTAGTAAGGTCAAATATAGTTACAATACACTTTTCGAACGATGATTATAATGTTTTTGAAAACATCGCTATTGTTTCCTTTTTTTTAATAATTGCATTGTAGTGTATACGATAATATTATAATAGTAAAATTATAGTTACTTATATTTATAACTAAGTAATAAAAAAACTACGAAGTATGGAACAGATTCATTACATTATTGAACATTCACAGCATTGCATAGCAAAGTACAAACATTCCATACCACAGCTAGGTCTGTCGATATCGTCGTCAATAGGATGTTCCTTGACATTACCATTAGAAGGTTTGCCTCCAACTCCCGGGTGTTTACCGTCACCGTTGCTCATGTTAATACCATCACCTTCATCTTTAGTAATCATAGGCTGATGGATCTCTACAAGTTCAATTGCAGGTTCCTCGCTATCTCGTTTTACAGAATCAGCACTATGAGAACTATCCACAGACGAGTTGTCACCACCATTGTTCAACAATTTTTGATTGGTAACACTGATATTGGCATTTCGGAACTATAAAAAACAAAAAACAAACACCAATATTAGGTACACCTTACGCATATTGTATATCCCGTTAATTGCAAATTAATCGATTAATAATAATTATTGTCGCTATATCGAATTTTACACGGGTTGCGTGTAATTATTCAATCGACGCAATATAGGAGAAACTACAGTCTCGACCAAGTAAGCCTAGGTACCATATACATTTTTTAAAAATCGAACAAACAAAAAAAAATGTTATTAATGTCAGATTTAAAAAGTGCACACGTTCATAATATAAATGTTAATTTATTCGGTAAATTGTAAAGAGTGTACTATATAACGAAACGATGATGTACTCACCAATTCGTTGTTGCTCGGTTCATTGGCAACTGTCAATGGTGCTTTGTCGACAATTACTGGCGGATCGGTAGCAGCAGCATTATCCGCGTTAGCTTGTGTGCCTCGATCCATAGTCTGTGGCCGGTTGTTAACGTTCTCCAAAAGCAAACGGCCTGGTCGCGGATTGTGTCTGGAATGGTGTAGCACGGATGCTATTAACGGGTCCGACGGCGGCTGGACACTGTGATGGCCGTTGGTGGACAAAGCTGCGGTGGTTGTAGTTACCGTGGTAGTGGTCGACGACGACGATTTTGTCTCCGTCTCAACGAGCCTGTGGACACACGAGCGAACGGTTGAAAAACAGTCGACGGAAGCGGCGGAAAATACCGCGGCCTACCTAAACATCGTCGTTAAGTTACCGTCGTAATTACTGTTATAGCTATAAATATTATTGTCGTTATACTCGCGGTAGGTTTTCAAAAACGTGTAAATCAACAGCTGCAAACAAATGACCTGCAAATCGTACGCGAACGTGTCGTCCATGGTGGGTAATTATTGTTATTAAAATTTATTAAGTAAGTACGTGTTCGATAGGTTAGGATACCGAATTCACCACAATTACCGAAACACGACTGAACGTTGACGTTTTAGTTGTGTGAGAGCGTTTCTTCGCTTTACTCAAAACGCTAAGAAAAAAAAACCACTAAACACCGCTATAAAATATGATGATTTTGCGAGTTTCTTTTTTTGATTTGATATAAATTTTTACAAGTAGAGGTGTTTTGAGAAGTGACGGTGGTAGTATGTACGGCGGACGGCCTATATGCGCGTACAACGACGACTACCACGACCTCGGGTTACGCGGATATTACGTTTCATAAATAATATTTATTCGACAAGCGTAATATAATAGTGTCGTTGTTCGCACAATCGCGCCGTATGGGATAAATTTTTTTTAACGAGCCGACGCCGATTAGTACAATAACGGCGATTTGCCCGATCTGAGATATGCGATTTTACGTTTTCCAGAGCATAAAGACCGGCATTATATCGAATATTAAACACGATTGGCGTATTATGATATAATAACAAATACGTTTCTTTCATTTTCCCTTCCCCCCCCTGGGTTAGCTCTTATATCGCGTTATAAATGTAATATATAAGTGGGGATAGGTTCGTCTCGTGGTAGACGTATAATTTTAAAAATATTACCGACCGTCGTTAACTGTTTAAAAATCCCGGTTTACACTGGCAAAGGCGCTTCTAATAAAACACAGATTAAAATTATTGACCGATACGTTGAACACTACCGAGGATATTTTGATACTTTCGTTTTTTCCATATTTTTTTTTTGGTATTCGTATTTGTTCGAAAAATATCAAACTATAATAAAAATATCCGAAAGTCTTTAATCCTTATCACGATAATAGAAAATTAATACAGGCCCTTGGGGGGAAATACCCACACACACATGATGAAAAGTTCATTTCCGGCCAATTCGTAATATTATTTTCCTTATTCATGTATAACCACGTTGAATGACATCGATCACACGCTGCAAATTAAACGCTATTGTTTTCATATTCTCACTCGACACCCACATTCATACACAATACATGATCCTGTGTACAGTACCGACTTATATTAATTAAAATATATTTCGTTTAACAAACGATGGACATTCCACATACATATATATATTTTCCTGCTCGTCAAAGTCGTTTAGGAAATATTAATATTTCTTAGCTTCGCGGTAACTAAAGACGGATAAACGTAATTCCGATTTTTTATTTTATTTATATTATTATAACATAATTTTCTTTTAAGTGTTTCTAATTAAGTGTTTAAAGATTAAATAGGAACGGTTTTAACAAACTGCAGTAGATGTAACTCTTTAAATTAAATATATATATATACTCCCCGTGCCGTCCAAACAATAAAATCGTAATATATTTATTATCGCGAATATCAATGATAATGTTGTTCCTCCGGCCAATATAATTCATAAGCTGATATAATATTATTTTTGTCGAAAACCGGTCGATTACCAGGTGTGGCGGTTAATAATTCTTAATTTTTTTTAAAGAAAAACACGTCATTTAGGGAACAAAGTAAACAAATTATTTATTCAAAATATGCGCCATCGCTTGATACACATTTTCTCCATATTTCTGGCAATTCGTGGATGCCAAACAAAAATTTTCATCTTTCGAAATGGTCCAGTCGCCAAGCCATATTTCGACATCTTCGTAATTCTTGAAGTATTTTGTAGAGAGTGCATGGGACATTGATGAAAACAGATGGTAATCAGATGGGGCTAGGTCTGGTGAATATGGCGGGTGGTGCAAAAGTTCCCAGTCAAATGTAGAAATGGTGGCTCTTACCGATTTCGCTGTGTGTGAGGGGGCGTTGTCGTGCTGTAAAATCACCTTCGCGTGTCTTGAAGCCCATTCTGGTCGCTTTTCGCCCAATGCATGCTTCAAATTGATCATTTGTTCACGGTAGCGAACGGTGTTGACAGTTTCATCTGGTTTTAAGAGCTCATGGTACATGACCCCCTTCTGATCTCACCAGATGCACAACAATGTCTTTTTTCCGAAGCGATTCGGTCTTGCGATGGATGTTGACTGTTGACCCGGGTCTACCCATAATTTTCTACGTTTTGGGTTCTCAAAATATATCCATTTTTCGTCTTCAGTTACGATCTGATGCAAAAAACTTTTTCGTTCATGTCGCGAAAGCAAAATGTCGCACACTGTTTTGCGCCTTTCCATCTGTCTGTCGTTCAGCTGATAAGATACCCATTTCCCTGCCTTCTGAATCTTTCCCATGGCGTGCAGACGGTCACATATCATTCGGCGACCAACGTTTAACCTTTCCGCCATTTGTTGTTGAGTTTGTGTATCGTCTTCGTCCAGTAATGCTTGTAATTCAGCATCTTCGAATTTTTTCGGTTGACCTGGTCGTTCTTTATCTTTCAAGTCAAAATCACCACTTTTAAATCTTCTAAACCACCGCACGCAAGCGTCCTGCGTTAGAACATTGTCACTGTATGTTTGTACAAGAATTCGTCAGCTCTCACTTGCACTTTTCTTTTGGTTAAACAAAAATAGCAATACGTGCCGCAAATGCTCTTTATTTGGCTCGTAACTCGTAATTTTTACAGTACGAAAAAAAATGATGCGAACGCGAAATCGTACAAACAATGTCGTTTTAAAGAGCACTGACATAGCAACAAAATGACATAAGATACATAAGTGTCAACCAATTCCTATTCGCAGCGTGATCTCTGACAAAAATGAAGAATTATTAACCGCCACACCTGGTGGTGCTAAATGATTATTATTAAACATTAAAATGTAAATGCTGTATTTTGATTATAAATCTTATAATTCTTAATTCATAACTATGGTTTTATATAAAAGTGAATTAACAATAGTCGTTAACACGAAATGTTTTTAAAAATTGAATATTATTAATAATATTAATAAAATTATGAAAATATACGTATTATTCCATTTTTTCTTATTAGAAATTCGAAGGAAGAGGACTATTTCGTATTTAAAATCGAACTCTCCTCTCCAATTAGCGGCCATAAGGCGCCACTGATATAAATGATAATAATTATAACTCGCCATCCTTACAATTACGTTATAGACTTTGATAAAAATATCTATTTGAAATCAATAATTTGATACATATAATAAAACTTGACGATACCTAATATCGTAAAAGGTTCAACATTTTTTCAATCTCATTGGCATACAACATCAAAATTAATTTAAAAAAGTGTCAAACCATGATATAACAACTATATTTGAGTAGAATAAATGTGTACATGACACTTACGTTATAACTGATTTTATCATTCTTTATACATAAAGAATCATGTTACGAAGGCAGTATTTGTATAATCTGTATACAAAAATACGATACTAAGAGTCTACGTTTTATAATTATACAACACTTTAGAAAGCATATGAATATACAATTAAAAATAAATATTATATATCTTAATATCAAATGTAAACATATTTAGTTTCTAAGATTATAAATTCATTTTTGTATAGGTCTGAGCAATCGTCGCTACATTTTTATATCCTATATAAGTGCTATTATAATAGATAAAAATGGATTTTTTTATATTGCATATAAGAGAAAATTTATTCGCCAACTAGACGAAACCAAAATATTAAAAAAATAATCGAATATATAGTTTATTTATAACAATTAAATTAATTTAAAATAAAAATATCTATTTGTAATTTATAATAACTAAATCTTAATAATACTTATAACAACAATAAATATATAAAACAAAAATATGAGAAAATAAAAAATTATTAAACGTTAAATATATTTGCAAATTAAATGTTTGGAAAATTTTAAGCTATCGTTTGTATATTTAATATATTATTTACCACATCTTCCGTTTTAAATTGTTGGTAATTGTTTCGATATTTGACTTACATCCATGAACTCATAAGCTCATACGTGTTTTGTAAGGTTTTTTACATAAATATATATGAATATAAGAAATGAAAGTTCGTAGTTTTTACAAATATAATTTACGAATTTAGAAAATATTCGTAAAAATATATCCAGTAATTAATAATATATTACTCTAAATAAATTACGGTTACCTACCCAATAAACAACATTACTATGACATATTTATAAAACAAATATAAAATAACGAAAAACAATCGAATATAGTTATAATTATAAATTATCATCATTCGTTGTAAGATTTTTTTCAATATTATTTTCGAAATTACTATAATTTCGTAAATAATGTTATAGTTTAACATTATTGCACGTTGCGCTGTAAAAAAACCTTACGCTGGTATATAATATACTTTTTGACTAATGAAAAACATATATTTAAATGTTTCAAAAACACGTCGTGAATATTTTCTAATAAATTCGTTTCGAAAAACGGACACGTCTTATAAACGTACGTGTACGTAAGTTGTTTGATGGAAAAATCCATAAACGACGCCGACGGCTAGCGTATTCGTCGTGGACGTATATAAACTAAAATCGTGTGTGCGAGTGTGTTCGCCGTGTGTCTGTACCCGTTACAACAAAAAGTACGTACGACGACTTACCTCAACGGCGTCCACAATAACGCCATAAAGTACGATAGATATACGAGCCGCGTAATAATCTTTCGATAACAGTAGTGTAGTAGTAGCCGACCATCGGCTACTTTCCGTTTACGGGCCCGCGCTCTACATATCGAATCACCGGCGGAGCAACCGTCAAAATTTCACAAAACACATTTAAGACGTCGATTAGTCAAAACAATAAATACAAAATTATCGCGTGAATAAAACCGATATGATTGTATATACTCGTTGATGGAAGACGAGTACAGTACGAACGACTAAAAATATTTTAGAGCACTTTGTACAGGACGAACCAATATTAATTCATGCATCGAAATCACGACTGCGCGGCGTAGCGTATGAAATTATATTCGCGGCAAGAATCCGTTATCGGTTCGTTTGACAACGACGACGACGACGAACTACGCTGTGGCCAATCGACTGTTTCGAACAAAATTAAGACAATAAAAAAAATAATACGCGTTTGTGATTTTTTATATTTTCGCGACATCGAGAGAGTAGGCGTTCGTATGTGTCATAAGTAGGTGTATACTACTATTGTGTGTGTGTAATATATATAAATGGGGACATCTAAATGTACGTGTAAAGCGATAATAAGCGATAAAATGTAGAGATACCCGTTGGAGCGTTCGTATGAACGTGTAATTTGTTTTCGTTTTTTCGCGACGGGTCAAATCGAATCGGAACACCAATAATAATACACGAATGGCGCGGGGACTACAATAATAATACGATGTACGCGTACGGAGTTAACGTAAAAATCGCGTGTCGAATAATAACGATTCGCCACAACGAATTTTCAAAACCAACACCTGTTGTACGCGCGCCGCGCAGAAAAATCGACAACCGAAATATTTCCCTTCCCCGCAAACGGGTGGACGTTCGTGTATTTCATTCAGTATGCTAGGTATTATTATTATTATTGTCCAATAACGGTACAATACTTTATTTGTTGTATGGCCGAAGCGTCAGTACGAATTTATGACGCAATTACACGCGAACACCATAAATGTTTTTAAGCTTAATAAGATGTACCCCGTCTACCTAATTCGATTCCGATTAATCCGTTACACCTTCGACGACGACGGGTCGATTGACCGATTTATACAAAGAATAACGCGCCTCTTATTAAACGGATTCGCTATTTAAGACCGTCGTATGGTGCACTCGGACATCACGTCGTCGGCAACGAGATAAGCGAGACGCATTTTCGCATTGTTACAATCGAATTCGCTCTATACATTAGACGCGCGTTATCGTGATAACCTATATAGAATGTACGTCGTAGAAACGTGTTATTTATATATTGTAATATTGTATCGATATTCTATTACGATGATTGAATCCGATTAATTCCAAAATAATTACGCAAACCTTCCGATATCGGTTCGACGGTCCAATAAGATTTTCCGCAACCGCGCACGCCGAATTATAAGAACGTCAATACGTATAGCGGTTTTTTTAATTGGTCTTTTAAACCGCCGTTTTTTCGGCACGTAAAATATCATTGTTCTATATACGTTCGTGGCGTTTACGAACAATTAAACCGACTAAGATTTAACATTTAATCCATTGTCGGATACGCGTATACATCAAAATTCAGCGAAATGAAAAAAAATCATTACTAACAGTCAGTTTGCACGTTTCACGGATTAAAACGCTCGATATTTCTAAATATATGTACCTATATTTATATTTATATATACACATGGTATGTATACACCTAAAATTTAGTAATAATTGCAGCGGACTAACTTACGGCGATTATATTCTACGTGTATATAGGCGTTATAAGCGCGTTGTCCATTGACGCAACACGACGGATCCAAAATATCCGTAACAAAAAACCCGAATTTAAAAAAACGCATAACAAAAATATACAAATCGCACAATCGTACGATACACGTAATAATAAAACGTAATTCGAATAATGCGCCGTGACTAAGCGGGTGAAAACGGTACCACTGCCACTGTATTATCGACGGAAAATTTATCAGACCATAACAAATTCCCCACTCCCCCTTCAACGCTATATAGTATCACGCGAACGTGCATTACATGAGTTTGGATACTAAGCGCGTAATTTACATATACAACGTCGTGTAAGACCAAGTGGAGTACTAATGCACCGTTTCACAGGAGGTATTATAAGAGCTTTAGCCCACCTCCTCTTTGGACGTGTAGACTTAAATGTTATCAAAAACGTGATTAAAATAATTCTGTGTACAGCGTACAGTGCAGCTAGGAATCCGTTTTCGACGAACGAACGTTAATTACCAAATAAAAAATGTTAGGTCCCCCCTCGTTTCAAATGTCTATATCCGTGCCCGCGTACGCCGTATCCTCTGTATACGAGCACACAATGGCGAGAATAGAATGTACACACACGAAGTTTCTTCGAGAATAATAAACGTGTCCGGTTCGCTTTTTAAAAATCATTTTTTCGCGTTTCTAAATCCCTTCACGGGACTATACACGATCCGCTCAATCGATTTTCAGTTTCTGACGGCAGAACTAGAAAAACGACTTAACTTACTACTTAACTTTCAATACAAATTACAAAATATTTCGTTTATTAAATCGCAATTTTATGCCCAACGCCGCGAGTGAAAAAAAAATGCTAACCAAATATAAAAAATAATAACGACAAAAACGTGTTATTCGATTATTTAAAATAATTCAAATAGTATTCCAGCGTTACACCGATACACCAAAAAAAACAAGCACGACTGGAATAACGATATAACAGACCGGGAAGCCAATTAGTAACTCTCATCGCTCAACTCTTAAACGAATCAACAATTAAGTAAATTATGAACAACTGACGAATACATTTTACTAACATGTAGTCGTTTATAAAAAATAATAACGAATTAACGTGCCGGTTTTATTATACAATTTTCGTCAGATATTCAAAAGTTAATTACTTATTACATAACACCGTGCAATAAATAAAACGACGTTTAAAGTAATTTTTACTTTACCTATTATTAATATTCGTAATCTCGTTTATCCAATAATAATTAATACGACAATTACGTGAGCGCGTAAATTGTTTAGATTCGAAAAAAATTCTCGGTTAACATAATGGCACACCAAAATGGTATGGAAAATTCTAAAACCAAGTGTAAATGATGGCTGTATATTATATTTGCCAACGACCCACATGGACCGAAGATCGATTGCTAGACTGGTATAAAATACTAAATTTTTCTTAAACAAAAAGCCCCTAGCATTATCTCTGTCGTTTAGAAAAATAACACGTGTTCAGACCGGACACGATGGCGTATAATCGTAATCGCCAAGATATAATTAAACTGAACGATTAAACGTTCATTAACTGACACCAGTGGTCATTGAAATACATGAATAGATTACGAGCGTTAAGAATTGACCGATCAAAATGAACTACAACAAGTGGATCATAGAATTTTTCGTACGACCGAACAACAATAAATAACAATCGTTGCACAAATTGAAATAATTAACCTATATAATAATCGTATCGCCTTTAAAATACCAAAATGTCTAAATAATATTAATATATTGTACCGTATACGTCGCCCAATTATATTTAATATAGGATAATTACTTTATTAAAGTAATTTGTGATCAAGATTTTGAAATTGATAAAACTGAATACCCTCGAATGATCGAAAGAACGCGTTAATTAAACATGCAATATTATTAATAAATAATAAGTGTTGCGCGTTAAATGTATTTATCACTTTATCGGATCTATATAGTGCAATGATCAAGGGCGTTATTTGTAAAAGAAAAATCGTTTTCAACGTCGGGTTTTGTTTAAGAATAATTGGTATATATTTTATTTGCGCCTAATTAATCGTTCAAAAATATTAAAATATTTACGTCTACGTGCCCTTTGTTTACGACCTTACAGACGTGTGCCCAATAATCTACTTCTGTCCATAAACGGCACATATTTTGTTGGTCCACTACGACGACAGCAGCGTCGATCCTTTCTTTTAAGTTCTTTAAAGTTATTTGCGTCGAATTTCGGCATTTCTTTGTCATATTCGTCTTTGTCCCTGCGTATTACGGGAATAGCGAACATTAAGAATTGAAAATTAGCGAGAACCACGGAACAAATAACACTGGAGACGCTTCTTTTTTTTTAAAACGCTCGCCTTTCAACACCACGAGTACTACCACCACTGCGCACTTTTGATCATGACCTTCGTACGGGACCCTTCCCTTAGATTTAAGTTTCTCAGGGTTGCCAGTTATCGGAAACGAAATAACAGAAAAGCATTATTATTCTTCAAACCTCTATCAAGCGCAATACGACGTACTTCATACAAAAACGACACCGAAAGATAATGCCTACACGAGTGTCTTAAATTGTACACTTCGCCGACGAAAATCATATTTCACGACGATCGCGTATAATTCGGGAATACTTTAATGTTGACGTAATAGCCAAAATGGGGGTGAAATGGGTTTAAAAGGATTAATAAACGTATCGGTACATAAAACATTACTCGGAACGATCCGTATGCATAAAAGATAAAACCCACGTATTATACAATTTTTTTTTTTTTGGAAATATTTTCGATTCAACAAATTCAATACACGAGTTTTACAATAGAATCTCACGAGTAAGATTGGGCGACCATTATGCGTAATGGTGACTGTGACAATAATTCAAGGAACGGCATCGATTCGTTTTTGTGTACCTCACAATTCGATAACTACAGGTAAACGAAAAATTTGTCATCTTGTTTTGGGTCGAAAATAATATCCCGTGTGCATGGATATAAATTACTTCACCGTGACCTAAATTCGACGGGTCGACCGATACGTTTTACGATGAAATGGCTACGCCATTTAGCAACGCGCTATAACGCAGGTAGACACGTCGGATATAACCGTCCGGCGAGAAAAAGGAAAAAAGATATTCCGTACTATAATAGTCGTTATTATATCGCAGTGTTGCCGTGGAATGTGTACACGTCTTTTAGGTGTGGAAAATATAGGAACATAAATGTGTCACGGATGCGAGAAAAATCGAATCGTATCTAAACATAAATACACCGAAATTAAAGGAATTCAACACGATGGAAAGAGAAATCCAGTCGGCTGATTTATATTTTTACACACGATATATAACCGCGTCGTCGTATCAAATAATCGTCCTCGCGTCGCGACGACGAACCGGTATAGAAAAAACCGAAGAATACGGTTGTTGTTTCCGCCGTAAAACGGTCGCGACTTATTTGCCTAAAAATCAAACCCCCCCGCCACCGCTCCGAACGTAAATAATAAACGCGACCCAAAACCGTCTGGTTCAGTGAACGATAATAATAATCACGCCTCGCGAATTCCACACGCGAGTACCTATTTTGAAGACCTAAGACATTACAATTCCTGTAAGTCCGAAACGCGGAAGCAACGACGGACTTACGCACATTTACAACATCCTCACGTACAACAGAAACGCGAGGCGGCAAAACTACGCGAAGCAAATCTCGAGCGAACGTCATTATGTATCGTCAACTATACGGACGTAAATCGATTGTTATTAGTGTTTTTCGAATTTATCGTTTCGTTCGATTATCACAAATTGTTACGTATTATTGTTAAACGAGTCCTCTACGACGTACTACGTGTGTGTGCATATACCCGTAGGTGGAATGTGACAAAGGTCACGGTCGGCTATACACACCACATCGGTTGTTCGAGTACATCGCCGTTCGTGAATCGTATTTATAAAAACCATTGCCGGACCGCAACACGCGAGTGTACGAAGGTGAGGAGGATAATATTATTATCGTGTCTTGGAACGCCCGTGTATATATACACATATATATTACACCCGCGCTCGCGTGTGGTTTCTTTATTCTCTGGACTAGTTCACGAAAACCGGTTTCCGTGATGTACACACGTCGTCCCGGAACGTGCAGGATATTTAGTGATATATATACCTACGTACAAAAGCGATTTTCGGTTAGGTTTTTCGATGTACAAAGTCAAGTACCGTTCGTCGTTATTGTCGCGTATTATACCGTCGATGCTGTGATCAATATCCTGCCGATACTGACAAACAGCGAAGAAGACGTTTCCAACACCCGACGGAACAATTTTTACGCGTCTCTCCTTAGCGAGGGGAAACGTACCGGCGGCGCGCCGTTCAACGTGCCGCATTGTCGTGGCTAATAATCTAAGAAACGCGCGCCATTCTTATCACCGAACGACATCGCCGAGTTCTATATCACGGTCACGCGCAATCGCTAAACAGTACGCGTAAGTATGAACGGAAATTGTGGAACGACAGTGCGATACAGTGGAACGTAAACATACGAATGTTTATTAAACAACGAAATATGTATAACCATTTTATATAGTCAACGTCATACTAACGTATTGTGATAACCGTTGTGATAGATGAATTTATGTTGTGAGTCGTCGTAATCTATGATGTTGTTGTTGTAACGCAACATTCCTTTTCGTCTGGGCTTGAGCTGGTTCTGGCCCAGGTGTTTCTTTCTGTAAGGTTCCGACTCAAATCTGAGCACTTCCACCTTGTCGGAATACATGGCGAACGAGCTCGACGAATTAATATCGGTGTAACCGTCGGTTGTTGGCGTGCGACAACGGGACCGCGAAGCGAAACGTCGGCGATTTTATTGGTGGTAGAAGGCTGATTTTTTCTTGATTTCTTTTCGGCTGACCGAAAAGACGATTTTGAAATGCGAAGAAACACGCTCGTGATCACGTAAGGGGCGACGTTGCGGCGCGAAGGGAAATTGGCGAGCAAAAAAACAAAAAATACATATACGGCGTAAACGAACGAACGAACACATAAGCGATCCCGAACAACACTACGTACGAGATCGACGCGGGGACTGGTTTCGGGACGTTTCGGTTTTCTAACACGGCACTCACGGTACGGCGTTGCTCGGGCCGTCGGCCGCCGATGCCACCGCCACCGGTGTTGGGTGTGCGCGCGCATACGCGAAGGGGCCAACCCTCCGCACCGCGTCGTTTTCCCGTTTGGTAAGGCGCGCGTGTCGTCCAACCGAGGCGTCTCTCGCGTACGGAACGCTACACAACAATAACAAAAACACACGAGGCCCGGGCAGGCAACAGGCAGGTAAATAATAATAATAATAATAAACACGGATCGTTCTTGGCCGAGTGATGAGTAGGGCGACGGGGGAGGGAAATAGCCCGACCGGTCGAAGACGCGGCAAAAACCGATTTTTCCCCTCTCGTTTTTCGACCCGATTGTACGTCTCTCCCTACACCCGACGCACTCACTAGCAGCCTACTACGTATCGTTTTTTTACTCCTTAATCTTTAACGCGCCCGACGTTTTTTTTTTTTTATATATATACACATATTCGTATTTTATTATTCGAATTTCGGGTCTTATAATATACACCTAGACCACCGCCAGGTGTTTTTGTTCAATGTGCACGCACGTTTTTTGTCGTTTAGTCGACCGTCGTGCCGTAATTTACCTCGGAACGACGATGCTTTGGCCGAACCATTAAATGGAAATGACGAGTAACGTTTCTAATCGAATATACGTAGATGGCACGGAAATAAAATCCGATTATTTAGGAAGGCCAACTTTTACAATTTCAATAACCGGAAACGACCGACGTTCCTTTGGTTTTTTTATATATTTCTAATTTGTCGTCATTTCTCATAAACTAAGTCGATTTCTATCGTCGATCTATAAAATGTTCATTGCCGAAAAAGTATGTAACATAATTACGTTTGTTAATACCGTGACAAAATTTAATTCTACGATTTCCAATAAATTATGAACTACAGTATCGATAAAAATCTTCAACCATTTTTGGCATAATATTCGTTGTTTATTTCAGAAATCCAGAGTAGGTGAAATATCAATTGGAATAACTATTTCTGAAAATAATTCATCGTCATTTATTTCAATGTGTACAGAGATTTATAAAAATTAAACGCGTTACTGATATCGATCGGATTTTCTAAGTTAAACGTCCGTGGTTTGTTCAGGCATCAAATTCAAACTGTAATCAACAATATTATTTCAACTGTACGCCAGTGACGAGAAATATTTATAGCAATTTCGTGCCCTTCGTAATTAATTATTTCGTCATTTATGGCGATTACACGATTCGCGTATTCAGTTATTCGGATCAAGAATTTACAAAATGTTTTTGCACGTCTATATCTAATACTCGTCGCGTTTGGGTAAACGTCTTCGTTTATTTTCGTTGGCATAAGTGATATTCTGCAAACCTATTTTTCTCGACAGCAGTAATGACAACGTCGCGCAACACCGTCGTCGGTGTTAGTTTTTTATATTTGTATATAAATCGTCGGGATACTTAGAAGACTTTTCTTCACGAGTCATTTCAATTCATATTTGCAATCCAGTTAAAAATCCATGTACTAGACATAAGAGTTCCTTAAACGTTTCACTTGGTGGTATTGTAGCTGGACGGTTTTTTACGCGTAAACCGTATCTAATCGGTGAATAGACGCGAAATAGTTGTTTTAATATTTAAACGATTCAGTTTTCGAGAATAAAAGGACTAAAACGTACAATTACAGTATTTAATAGCTAGTATATGGTATATCTTATGTTCGATTGGTTTTTGAACCACACGTCGTCGCGTAATACGTACAATGTCGTGTCAGCAAAATGATCGCCACAATGTCACCGTGCAACATTCGTATAATAATGGAGATATCGTGGTACCATAACTATTATCATTGATAATGACGGGCGTGATGTATATACATTCTAAGATCTGACCGTTTATTTTTATGATACGTTAATAGCTGATAGATGTTTGCAAAATATTTTGCTTCGTGTTATTCGTTCCGACGCGAATTTACGCTGAGAAAGTAACGTCAACAATAATACCATACAGTTACCTACTTTTCGAAAAAAATTACCGCCATTATGACGAACAATGGACACATTCGTTGTTATATATTTAATATATTTACGTTATGCTGGATACACATTTCGTTTGTAAAACATATCGGTGTACAATAAACAAATAATATAGACACCAATGATTGATTACACTGTTATTAGACGACTTTCTTGTGCTACGATTTTCCTCAATTCTCGTACACACACACACAAGCCGGTATTAATGGTGTAGAATTCGTATGTTACGGTTTATAGCGCCTTACCTTGGGGAACAAAAAAAGGATAACATAGAGTACATTGTTTTTTCGACAATCATTCAAATATTGTTAAGAAATCGCAATAAATAGTGGGTAATATAAGCGTTGTGCATGATTTACCATAAAGATACAGCTATATCTATTGAATATTTAAAACCAAAAAAAAACACATCACCTATACGTTTAAAATGAATACATAATAACGCTACGTAGACAAATGATTAGTTTATTGTGTTTATTATGGCGCCTCCTAGTAGCTTATTTTTACAAAATTCCTTCGATAGTTACCAACTAACACAGTTGTGTGTTATAGAGACTAGAAATTCCACGAGGTCTTTTCACTTTCGTTTTATATTACATTTGATACAATAATATTACTATTAGCGATGATATTACCAACGATATGATGTAATCAAATTACAATATTAGTGTATATTGTTATAGAGTTGCTTAATGACGTAAGTGCATAAAGGTATAATAGTGAAGAAAATAGTGGTTAAGTATAACCATTTGCCAACTAAAAACCATACAATATGTATCAATGTTAGGAATTTGATTATAAAATATAAAGAAACTACTGGTATAAAAAAAAATACCCCGTATAAACTTTGTACGTTCTTAATTCCTAAATCTATGATAAACGTGACGAATTTATAAATTTTTAGAATCATTTATTGTTGAAAATAAAGTTTTAAATCCTGATTGTTTATTATATACAATTATTAAAACTATTATTCAATTTACAAAATATCAATATTAAAATCGAAATAATTTATTTATAAATAATGAAGACGAAGACGCGAAAATGTCTTCTCTCCGAAATGTTTAAATCTTTCATAATTTATATTTATTTCCCGTTTAAAATTTCGCTAAATCTCTCGACATACTATTAAAAGAGAAATTTTGTAACTTTTTATAGTATTTTTCGATTTATATTTTGAAAAATTGTTCGTGTTTTTAAAAGAACTAATTAAATAAATGTGTGACGTTGAATTTGCAATATAATAAAATATAAATAAAATCCAGTAACTTGTGATAAATTAATTTGTCTCAATTCTTTTTTACCCATTCGAGAGAATATTTTCTAAGTTATAAACATTTTTAGGCAACTAATTACGTTCATAATATTACAAGATGAAAATTAATTTGATTTCTATGATTAATGCCTATGTTTTATTTCATAAAAATATATTAAAGTAATTTGATAAAGAAATGTTTCATCTATCTGGAACGAAATAGTATTTGTCATGGATATGGTTACATAAAGTATTATGTAAAAATTTCATTTTATAGAAAATACTAACAAGATGATTAGAAGATGTTAACAAAAGAAAAAATCACACTTAAAAATGTTTGTATATTTTTGAAAATACAGTACATAATTTAAGAATTAGTAGAATAAATTTAATTAAATATTTTAGAGAAAATACATTGATTTGTGAAATAAGTTTCAAATTTTTAAAGGATTATTATTGAAATATTTCTCATTTTTGTTTTAATATATATTAAGACCTCTTTTGTTTTAATTAATATATTCTTAAAATTATCTTTTCACGCTGAAATTTCAATAATTATTTTATTTAATTGTTTGTAATTTTATACCTAAATTTGCGCTTTATATCAATTCAATTATTATGGTTGAATATCATTCATTACAATTACTTAGTTATGTTTACCATTAAATATATTAAATATTAACTTAATAGAGTAACAACATCTGTAATTATAGACACACGAACTAAGAATCAGAATAGGTTTAATATAATACGACACATTTTAAAATAATCATCACTATATATATATATATTGAAAGTATAGACGACGTTATTAACTGTTTAATATAT
Organism: Geopemphigus sp. TES_GeoC_2020; assembly: GCA_025469175.1. Taxonomy (NCBI): domain Eukaryota; kingdom Metazoa; phylum Arthropoda; class Insecta; order Hemiptera; family Aphididae; genus Geopemphigus; species Geopemphigus sp. TES_GeoC_2020. The sequence continues at coordinate 34,132 of JAIPRN010001169.1, forward strand.
AAAACTTAACATATTATGTTCCCCATATAAAAATAATATTTTAATCGCTTATATAAACCACGCAGTAATGGAGTTAATAATAATTAATTGAACTATACATTTTTTCAATAGTTAATACTATTAAATAATATTTAATTTTACTATAAAATTTGTTATAGATTTAATGTAATTTAATTCTTACATTTTAGTTAAAACTAAATATTACTAGGAAAATAAAACCCTAACTTAACAATTATTTTTACTACAAACTTGAACACAAAAAATCGTTTTTCAAACGTATTTATACAATTACCTATTATATGATTTTAAATAATAAACAATAATTAACGTTACTTTTTAATTCTAAAAAATCACGAATTTGTTTTTTTTAAATTTAATCTATAAAATTGTCTAGAAATATGATTAAAAAGCCCAATAATATTTTTAAATTAGAAATGTATAATATAATTAATAAGGCTCACTTCTATATTATCGAGGTGGCATGCCGAAATATGTATTAAATGATATACATACAAAATCAAAAACCGTCTATGCACTGAGTAACTAAAATAATGCAGTATACATTGTGTATATAATCATAATTTATTTATATTATATTATATATATTTATAACCGAAAAATTATATGTTGTAGTATTAATAATTATAAATGCGTGATGAATATATATTTTATGATTATTCGTACACAATTGTGTTATAAAGAAATGTAATTAGGCAATTTACATACGTTATTTATATTCATCACTGTCATTTTGTTAGTATATATTGAATATGGTACGGTGTTCAAGTTATATTGGAAGACTACAGATGTGAAAGGTGCTGCATTAATCTCTCACTATTTAGATACCCCAACACCAAGAAACTATACAGTTTTAAATTTAAATAAAACAGAATTCATAAATTAATATACTTACGCCCCTGTATTTTTCACGCGAAATGTAAATAAATATAACAATTATGTAGTTATTTTACTTTTCTCTAAATTTAAAACGAATAAATGATACATCTTAATATTTGCTTATATTTTTAGTACGCACAATTATTAAATAAAAATCAAATAATTAAATTATTTAAGTATGCAATCAACGTATAAATAATTATTGATTAAAACCATTATAATTGTTAGAGCTGTCTCTATATGTGGTTATAACCGATTAATTTATGAACGTCGTACTTTTCATAAGTTTACTTCTTCTCGAACTACATCTTTTTTTTACTGATTTTCTCTTTTTAACGATATAGAATCACCCTCTTTTTACTTGTTTCACTTTTTTTAAAATTCTTCTTTCTCTGCGGACATTGATACTTTATTATCAATTCTCAATCTTCATTAATAATATTATTATTTATAATCCAGATTATTACATTTATTATAACTTTAACGCTGGGACTTGTTCGTCATCGTAGTAACTAATATCAACTTTGAATATTAATAATATAGGTCACCAAAATGATTATTTATTTATTATTATTATTTATTACTATACATCATAATTAACGTGTTACTTCATAACCTAATTTATAAATTAAGTATAGGAAAATCTGGATTTTGTAAACTTATGAAGCGATAAATTAATTTTACTTTGTTTTGATTTGATTTGCATATACTCGTATAAGTACTTTCTTTATTTTTTTACAAATAAAGATTTGTAGCAAAACAATTCCTATTTCCGAAAATATAAATAAATAATATTATTTAATACTTTAAATCTGAATTTGTTTTAAAACGTCGATTGACTTTATGTAATTAAAATTTCACGGGGTTAAATTTATTTTCTGACTGAAGAGGACATATACCACACCCACAAATATATATTGGACGTTAAACATTAATAACTACAAATTGTTTTGAAAACATTATTATCAAAATATTTTTAAAAATCTTCGTGAAATAAATTTGTAAATATGTAATACAAAAAATATATACTCGTCTTATATACTATCTATAATATTTTATATCCATGATAAAATCAAAAAAAATAATAACCATGGATATTACTTAACATTTTTTAAATATCAATTTAATTAAAACAAAAATCAATTGCGAGCTAAAAATAATAAGATATGAACTTTACCAATTAATAACGTTATTAATGGAATTTGCGTCGGCCAATTAATAATGAGGTATAAATAATAAACAATATTCAATTTATTCAATTACATAATAGATCGATTTCGGAGTTTCTCAAAATTAAAACTGCTCATAATATGGAAATTAACAAATTCAAACCAACTTATAAACTAAATTCTAAAATACAAAGGAAGACCGATGTAAGATATTAACGATAAGTTAAAAAGTTTTTTCCTATTTTGAATTTAGTTTACATTTGAATTGCATTTGTATCAACAATATCATTTTAATATTATACAGATAGTTATTTTCATTCAAATGTCTTGGTCACTTTCTGTTCTTATCACTACAATCATTTAATTACGATAAAACATTTAATTTAAATAATAAATCCGTCTTTATCCGAAGCCGCGTTTAATAAAAATATAAATAATGTTTTATTTAAAGTCACGTTTACTACGTAATACGAATTATAATTAGGTATACGTTTGTTAGTAGTTTCATCATAAAATTGAATAATTGTATTTTATATTAGTATAACTAAAAAAAAAATAGTAATTGGAGTCTATTTTTACAACTTAGTATCATATACTAAATAAAAACATGAAAAAATAACATTCTGTACATCGTGAATATAAAAAAATTTAAATAAATTCCATATTAATTATATCGTATCTTAAATCTTTTGCACGACGAATGAAATAATTTAAACGTTTTATTTCTATTTGACAAAAACCTAATATTTAGCGCCGTCACTTTTAATAAACAAAATATAACGGCATTCCCCATTATGTATTATTATTATCACATGTTTGAAAATCTACTTACAAAATTACATTGATGGACACTACCACTATAGGGGTAAAATAATATATTTTGACATAAGGTGTTATTACTGCTATAATAGTAACAATTTTATTACTGCTATAGTAGTAATAGAAAAGTGCGTTTTTATGAGTGGTATTATAAATTTAAAAAAATGATAAATGTCCGTCAATGCTTTCAATTAACGATTAATTTATTTTAGTGTTATGTACACATGGTTTATATAAGGTAGTGCAATTCGAGTTATTTTGTGTCTACAATTTTATATATTGTAGACTTTGTTGTAAAATACATTGATTCAAAAATGTCTTTATATAATAAAATATATAAACAAACATTTCCAAACACATATATTATAGCCATACCAAATTCTCACTGAAATGGAACGCGTTATTTGTCACAAGGATATATTGCCATTTTCTTAAATAATTTCAAGAAGTATTGAATTGAATTTTAAACATTTCTAGTCATTCATTAATCCATTGTTTAGTCGTTAAAAAATTAACGGTTTAGACAAAGGTATCTCCTTAAAAAAAAAAATTACACTGTTTCTATAACAATTCAAAAGTTATTCCGATTTCACGTGTTTTATAATGACGTAAAATAATATCTATTTTGCGGTTTCAAAAAAAACGGTTCTTATCCATTATTAAGAGTACGCAGTTAAATAAGGACGCGTGGTTTCCCATAGTTTGTGTCTATTAAAGAATGTTACCAATATTATTGTATTTCGGTTAAAGAAATGTTTTCGTTGAAAATATTGTGGTTTACCGATCTAGTGAACTTAGATCTCTTTAAAAATATTATTCTGTGTTCAACGATAATGTATAGAAACAACCGCAACAAGGGAAACTGTTTTCATTTTTACGTAGACTCAAATACTTAACAGCTATTACAAATTAAATACTTAACCCTAAACTCTGTTCAGTTTCAGACAATATAATCACTAAACCGGTTCTCGTCTATTATACTCAATAAATAATTGTTCATACGTATAGAAACCATATGACTATTAAATGAAGGTACTTAACATCATTAACACAAGTTTTACATTATAATCTTATTGTTGTCGGCCTTATAAATGCTATACACCATTTTTAGAATAAGAACGCACCGTGCTCGCGCGTCCGAATGATCACCGGAGAAATTCTCGGACCCCCTATCGAACGCCAGACGTTCTGTGATTGAATAATAATTATCGGTTGATATCGTAGTTACGACGACGCGACGACAATTGTCATAGATTTGAGTGGCTAATATGCAGAGTACTAAAATATCATACACGCCGCCGGCAATAGTCAGTGGAGGGAAGAGACATGCGCGGACATGGTCCGATTTTAGTCCGCCGCCCGGTGCGTTCTTATTCTAAAAATGGTATAGACAATAGAAGCATTTATAATATAACGTGTATATTAGTGTAGTAGTAATAATCTAATATGTAAGCAAACGTATTGTTTAACACTTTTATTGTGATTTTCACTCGTTTCATATTCGCTTTTGTAATTACAGACTACAAAAGTCCTCGCTAATAATAAATACAATACGGTTCTTATACCATTTCTATAAATATACCGCGGTCAATATAGGCATATAGTTCATTCCTTTTCAACTTTCAAGAAAAATGTTGGGTATTATTTTATGATTACGGACATTAATTTTAAATTGATTTCTTGCAGCGCGTAAATATAAACGTATAACGAACTATATGATAATAATAAGTTCGTCATTGTCGGAAAACTTGTTTAATCGTATTAATACACGATTGTTATTATATCATCCAGTTCGTATACAATCTGCATAGTACCTATTACAATTTATTAAATAAATACCTTTACGATGTATGTTTTGATGGTTATATACGAAGATTGTTTTTGTCGGTAAATTGAAAAAATTAATATTCGAGACTAGTAGCAATAAAACATATCGAGGATAGTGTCACGACTTATTAAGCAAATATGTACATAAACATATAGTCGATAGATATTATGGAACATACCTAATTACCCTGTACATCTAAACTCATTAAAATAGGTTTAAATATATCAGAAAAAACGTTTTATTTATATTTTAATATAACGTCGAAACGTGTTATTGTCTTCAAAAAAAATCCGATATTAAATATTTATATTTGCGGACGTTTGTTACATTATACTCAATTAACATGTAGCGCCGGCCACGTTTCGTTCTTATTTGTCAATTGTTTACGCATTGTTTGAAAACAGAATTGATAATCGATCGTCGTCGATTTATTGCGTACGGTCGAAAAGAAAAAACCGCTACCGTTTGATAGTCCGCTTGATGGCGACGAACGCTACGCGCAACGTTCAAATATAAAATACGCGCTCCTTGTCCTTTCGCCGCGGCGTGTGTGCGCCGCCCACAGTTTGTTTTTGTTCTTCGTCTCGCCGAAATTCCATTCGGCACTACGCAATTCGCGTTCCGTAACGACGACGACGCGCCCATACACCACACACGTATCGACGACAACATTGGGACAACGCGCCCGGGTCGTTCGAGTCCGGTTCCCTCCCATTCCCCACCAATGGTTAAGCTCGCGTACGTACGTGACGGGCGACTTAAAAACGCAGTGTCCTTCTCGTAATCGACCAATTACGCGAACGAGGTATATACACGTATATATATATACGCGTACCGAAGACGCGTTTCACGTTGTCCGACTTGCCGATCACTCCTCGCGTACGAGTCTTTTTAGAGTAATGCGCGCGCGCGTATTAAGGAGACGTCTGGCCAGCAGTTTCGGCGCGTGTGTGTGTGTTTATGTGCGCGCGCGCTACATCACAACCGGTTTTCACGACAAGCCACCAAAAGACAATGGAACGCGCACACCCACCCACAGGGTCAATCGCATTCTTCACCTCGGCAGCGTTCGATTTCCATGTACTTTTCTTGTTGGTCGTCGTCGTCGTTACTTGCCTTCTTTTGTTAACAACATATGCCTCCATACTGCCATCCAAGGACGACGTAATTACGTCCTGTAATAATTTTACGCACTCTCTGTCGTGACACCGTCGTCTCGGTGTACGCTTTGTCGTCGGTTCCGACGGTCCGCGAATTTTACGACCGACTCTACCAACCGCCACTCACGTTTACCGCGATCGTTGCACGATATCGGAGGGGGGAATCGTGGCCCAATCGTCGCCGAAATATATATTTATACTTTTTCAAATTCTATATTTTGATCGCATAGTACCTTCGCATACCTTCAATATAACACTACAATTGTTTAATATGTTTCGAAATTTGACTCAAATGCTCGTATACTTGAGTATTTTAACAATAATGTAGGAAGGCTATTCCAAATGTTTTAGGGCCACCCATTAACTATATGCCTGATCACGATATATGATTACGATTTCGAGGTATCCGACAACGTGCGTGTTTGCTATGTGCACCGCGGAATCCTAGCCAAACTAAAACTTTCGGGTGTAGATGGAATCGGAAGAACGTATTCAATATCCACACTGTTTCAAGTTGCCCGGTAATATATTTTAAGGAAAGTAAAATTATTTAAGCACACGAAATTTCGACGCGGAAATTATTGCAAATTATAACGATCGGATGTTTTCAGGAAATTTTTCTAATTTTTTCTAATCAAAAATATTATAAAACTATTTTACGAAAAGAAGAGCTTCAACTTTGGAATCACTATACATGATTTTTTAGTTAACGATTGATGTTTAACAGAATATCTCCACTGTCTTATAAATTATAATTAATATTTACCATATGTATACAATATAAAACTGTTGTAATTTATAAATTACAATTTACAATTAGATTTATACCGTAATCAAATATTGAAATCGTATAACAAATATTTAATATTAATTTGTGTTAGTTATAATAAGATAATGTATTATTTATAACAAAAAAATTCAAGTTAATTTTATTTGTTGCTGGAAGTATGTTATATAATTACTCTGTACTTAATGTTTTTTTGATTCAATTAAGTCGACTTTTTATGTGTTATTTTTAAATTTAAATTTATATATTAATTATTCATAGATCTCCAGTAAAAAAAATATTGAAATCTATCCATCGAAAAAATAAAAAATAAACTGTTATTAACGTTATTTTCGTTTGCAAATTATGACACATATGACCTTGTATTGTCGAGGTTATTCATGCCCTTAATAACTATATGTAACTAATACAGTTGGGAAAATAATCATTTATGTTGACCATATAATATTTTCTTGTTAAAATAATTCGAAATACTTTGATTTTGTTTTGTAATTAATTTCCAACGCGTTCTATTTGTATATTAATTTTTTGTTACTAATTAAATAATTAGTTTTTCTAAATTATATTTTACGAATCTAAATTATTGAGTAATGTATATTTTATATTATATCTAATGAGTAATTTTATTTGAAATAATTCATATTGTAGATTTTAACGTTTCAATTGGTAGTTTAAATTAAATATTCTATTATTTTCATCAAATAATTCTAATTTTACATAGTGGTAAATAATAATAAGTATATTTTATGCTTACCACTATAAAAAAACATGATAAAAATCTCTATTGAAGTTTAGTTTTTTACTTTTTTGCTCGCGATTAAAAATATGTACCTAAAATAATTTAACAAATACTCGTTAAAATATTAACTATTTGTTTACTTAAATAATAAGTTTAAATTAGTCGTACCCAAAGATCATAAACATAATTTAACTTGTACGAATATATTAATATCTAAGTATATATATAAAATCAAAAAGAAAAATGTTTTTTATTTTCCTCTTTAAAATTAAAAATAATTATTTTTGAAAACACGATGTAAAAAAAAAATGTCATAAAACTAGTGATATTAAAATGCATATTTCCTTGATATTATATTATCAAAGATTGCGTTGATGATTTATATTTGACAGTACAACAAAGATGTTACATAAAATTTAAAAAAAATTAAATTCTCAATTACTTTATTACCAACCGATATTTGCCGATATTCATTAATTGAAATCCTTAAACGACATGATTATTTCGAAATTAATGTTTTTTTATTGCCGCTTAAATTTCTTATAGATATCTACTTCATTACTAACAATTGACGTATACGAATTAGATCTTTTAATACCCTGATTCCTAATAAAACTACATTATTAATGGCAACGAACATTGGATTACATATACAGAATATCATTTTTCCCCGTCAGCGTTTTTTATCAGCCAATTGACTACCGGTCTTTGAGTAGGTCGGTAACAGGTATACTAACTTCCATGTAATAATAGACGAGTCGAATAGTAATTGTGATACGCAGGTATATTTTATAAACTTGTTGATGCTATATATATATATACACACACACACATACGAGTCCATAATTTACAATGAAACTGGTATATAAATGTAAATGTTCATTTTGTTGGTAGAAGGTACCATAGGTACATGGATTTATGTACCTTCTAAACAAAAATACCCCCACTCATAACTAGAAAATTGTAATTACAGTGTATTATTATTTATAACAAATAATTACGTTTCGTGGAAAACATTTTCAATATAATTATACGCAGGTGTTTATTTATAATTCATAATTGTGTAATGTACACGTGTTTATGGGTTATTGTCAATTTAAAAAAATAATATACGTAATGAAACTCCAATAAAAGGTTTAAAAAATTATATGTTTATATATATATATATATATTTAAACAAAATACACTTTAATAACAAAGATAATAATTTTATTTTAATTATATATATTAATTGTATAGAAGTTTTTTCGCAAAAATATTACAAATTGTTTACGAAAATATAGCTTGGAAAGTATTATTGTTTTAAAATAGTATAGAAAATATAAATAACCATGTTTTAAAATGCACAAAAACATTTTAATATTGCGATATTTGATAAACAGAAATACACACAAGTTCGTGAATAAATGAAATGGGAAATTCTCTGAGAAGTACAATTAAATATTCAACGAAAGTTTATCCTCACTGGAACGTATTATAAATTTTGATGTGCCACTTTTTCCGGAAACAAGGAATATTTTCTAACTAGGTACCTAAATGTGTAATAATATCAACTTTTTAATTAAAATACGTTCATTGATTGCTTGTTATTGAGTTATTAAGATTGTGGAGACGAAGAATAAAAATAATTTAAAACCATAGACGGGTATTAATGGTGGATGGGTCGAAAGGGGGTCGTGTCAAATTATTAAAAGTATCTAGAGAAAAATTTCAAATACGTTCGACATAAACGCAGGCGTTTAGAATCTCCAATTTTCGTTAGATTTCAGCAGACATTAAATTGTATTCAAGCGGAGTTAATTTTATTTAGTTTAACGAATAACGCCGAAACCGTCCGGCAAAATGAAAACGGATATTCTCGTAAACGCGTATTTACCTTATTTGTACAAAGATGAGATGAACTCGTGGAGGCCGCCGATGGTCATGTCATTACCGACAACCAACGAATACCTCTCGGACCACTCGCCGAAGGACGACGCCACCGAGGGGTGCGTTCTGTCTGTGTAGGACGATTTCTGGAACTTTGACGAAAAACGCGTTGGCGACCGGAGGTAACAACAGAAACAACACCGTAACACACGATCGTCGACGACGGGGTCGCGAAAACGAACTGTTCCCCGCCAACTAACCTCGCTTTGGAAAATGGACTATACTCGAAAACCGGATCGTTCGTATTGGCAATGACGAGACCGGGGACGCGTGGTGCGAAAACACGTAAGCGCGATGGTACGCTTTTACGTCACGAATAACCAATAATATCGGGTGTTTTGGGACGATAGGAGAGTGGTCGAACGAAAACTAGGTTGAAAACCTAAAAATGAAACTAGGTTCGGGGTGGAGGGAGAAGAAACAAAAGCGCGACGACGAATGGACGGACCCGTAGCGAAACGGACAATTCGAACTGATGCGTCGGCCACGACTATCATTCGGTGCGCGTTTCCGCAGCGCGCACTAACACGAATACACGTACCGCGCGTATGCCACACAGGTACTCCTCCTCTAGTTTGGTCACTCGTTCGCGCGCGCCCGCCAGCTCGTTCACTTTCTCTCTCTCTCTCTCTCTCACGCACACACACACACACACACACACACACACACACACACACAATCTTTTCGATTCTCTCTTTACACTTTAAGCCGCGCGCGCCGACGGGTATTCTTCTTGAACCGCCAAACGCCGCCGCCACGGAACGGCGAGTGGTGTTCAACATAATGTTATACGAACCGTGCTAGATGGATATTGTGTCCCGGAGGTGGGGGGGGGCGTCCTTCCGGCGCGGCTAGGTTGTTTTCGGTGATCGTCTCGTCTTTCGGCCGTTCCGAAAACATCGCCGCGTTCTCGTTGCACGGCGGTTAGGTCGGCGGCGAATGGAAAATACCCGCTCCGGACCGGCTACCGGTATTCAATGGGCAGACAGTGGGCGGGGTTCTACACTCGACGGGTCTCTAAAAACCTCTAACGGAAGTATATTTCAATTACTACGCGTGCACATAGGTGTGTAGGTATATTTATATCCGTACCACGACGTAAACAATGTCGTTACGCGTACAACCGACGAGTACGGTGATGATTAATTTATTCCGAAATTAAAAATCGAAACGAGCGAGGAAAAGTCGCCCCCTCCCCCGCCATTCTTCGAGTGTACCCATTTTCCGAGTTTCTATACGTTTTACAAAAATAATTACTCCAATAATACGCCGGCGTATTACGCGTTCGCTTTCACCCGTAGTACTTTAACGTCTACGAAAGATGGGTGTCACGCCGCGATATGCACAAACGCGTCAAATACGAATTTTGAAAATACAATACGCGGAACATAACGTCGGAACACGATGAGTTAACAGGACGGATGGGACCACGGGGGGCGTGTATTTGTTCATAATCCTATAATCGTGTCGATTACGCGAAACGTATATATTACTTTGTCGTGTGTTAGACGTATAGACAACAAACGCGAATATTGAATGTCCGTTAATTTTATTATTTTTACTCAATTAAAAATGGGTATTTAACATTGATCGTACTTATGGACTATACGCGTATTTTATGTTATTATATACGTGAAAATTGCTGCTCTGGCGAAAGTACGTTATTTTTCGAAACTTGACAATTTTCCCCCGTGTGAGATATACCAGAAAACCACGGTATTAACGAACTTTTTATCGACGTTTCGTTATAACGGACTATGTCACTCATAGGCACACGTGATAGCACGAGTAGCTGCATCCAAAACGTCAATAACGAATAACTAAACAACATTAATCAACGACTATTCAATGTATATTATACAAAAACTACGCTATTTAAAACGACAAATCAATTTACTTTTTTTTCAATTGATATATTGGAAACAAGCTGATGAGATAATAAGAACAAATCATTATCAATTTATATAAATTTAAATGTATCTTAACGCGTCAAGATGTACACATTTTTTTGCTAAAAAAAAACTATATTCTCACCAACGGAGGCTAGTTCTGGGTCTTATCATCAGAATAATCAAGTCTAAAATCCCGACTCTCGTCGGTATGCTCCTTCCAACCACTCTTAAGATGCAAGAATATGTTGGTATTTTTGAATTGTCGTTTTACCATTTATTTTGTTTTTTGGATTTAAAACACTTCGTATTAGTAATATTTGTTTCATTAACTTTTCCTTTCAAACATCTTTGTATTTTCATGTTTCAAAACAACAATGATCATTTCCTTTTTAAGACTAATATACGATTTTACAGATTTTTATCGTTAATTTTTCATTTCTTATTATATATATATATATATAAAGTCCTTAAGATAATTGAAAATATATTTATTATACTTTTTTATGATTTAAGACCAATAAGTATAAACAAAAATACGTCCACTTAAAACGGTTCGATTTCAATTTTGTAAGAACGTGGAAACTAATTTTCTTTTTTTCTAGTTTATTGTAGAAATCAATTTTCGATTATTGAAAATTAAAAAAACATTAATTTCTGAAGTTTCGAATGTTCTGTTATATGTATTAAAACCAGGAAAAAAAATGTAAATAAAAATTTACGTCCGCAATAACCAAAAAAAAAAAGATTGAATAACTCAAATATCTTTAAAAAATTGAAATCAGATCATCCATAATAGTCGTATTTTTGTCAAGTTTATTAGCCCACGCCATTAAGGATGATTGTATTATTGTGAATGTTTTGTAAAACAATAAACGATAGTGACCCACTGTCTGAAGCATTGCTCACAGGCTTTCCAGCCAGTTATTGTCGATTCATTGGAAAAAAAGTTTATTAGCCTAAATTGTTACGTAAAAGAATAAAATTATTTACATTATTCGAAAACGATGACGTGTGTATACGAGTACAAACGATTTGATTCTCAGAAATACATGTTACCGTCGTGATAAAAAAAAACGTCCCCGATTGTTGTCTATAGATAAGAATTTTATTTCGAATTCTCGTTCAATAATTCGTCTAATATATCATATTATTATAAGAAAATTATCTTGTTGAAATATTATTTGATATTACTACTTTATTATTGTTAATTATTATTCTATGGGCGCTATACATTTTTGTTTAATTCAAAATATTAACGATTTCATTTGGTTTTCTATTGACGTTTGTTCTGTTTTTTTTTTCGGGTCAATGAGAAGTGTTCCAAATTTTTTATATACTTTTAGGTAGACAATTTTGTCTAGTGATACTATAAAAAAACAAGGATATTATTCGATTTATTCTACATTTTTCGTATACCCATTAAGACGCTGTTTTTAATAACGTAATTGGTCTTCCATCGTCACCAAACAAACAATATCAAACTCATAATTATGTCAGTTGAAAATAATTCCAATAATTAAAAGGATTATTGATATTTACCCGAGTTTAAAATCGCACTTCAAGAAGCAGCAAATGTGTCTTACAATTTTAAAATCTGTTTTTAACGATTATAAGTTTATAATATGGTTTCGTTTTATGCCAAGACAATTTAAATTTACGAAACTATGATAAAAAAAGTGATCGGTGGGTCAACCCGGAACGTCCTTTATACGGCACGTTCCTCCCACTATTTGAACCTCCATGCCTTGGATGCCCACTTATCGCCAAGATAAACTGAGACCTACTGACACACTTATCAGAACCGTTAAATGTCCTTAATCAAGACCTTTTTTAATCTTAAGCACCTTCCCAATAAACCTAATCAGAAAGAAATAATTTGACCTTTTGTCGAGTAACACGCTAGTCTAACATGGTCAACTCCCGTCCGCCACGTGGACTATACACCTTAATCTATCCATTTCGTTCTCCTGAATGATGTACTCAAAGAGAACGTGTTCGACTGTTTCGTCATCTAATTTACACCTACACATCGCGACCCTTACTTGGTGAAAAGACCTCAACTTGGCGTTGAAGTTCCAACGCCCAGTCAAGAACTGCAACGTATTGTGATCCAACCGAAGAGGAAGACTAAATCTTGTTCTAATATCCGGCAGCAAGGTGTAAGTCCATCTGCCTTTAATAGACCTATCCCGACGGTCCTGTCATTTAACCAAGATAGTTTCTCTAAGGCCCCTTACCTCCTGAATCCTTTAGCAAGGCATTCCATTCGATTTTCAAATCAAGGGGAAATTGACCTACTAAAACCCGTAGCACATTAGTCGATGTCGATGCGTACACTCCATTTATAGAAAGCAAAGTCCTACGCTCTTTACTACCCAGAAGTCTTTCAACCCTTCTGGTCTTCGCATCTAGACGCCAAATCTCTGAGGCGTAAGTGATACGTGGCAGAAAAACTGTGCAGTATATAACCCTCAAAAAAGCCTGCCCTACACTCCAGTCTGCAGACAATGCTGTCCTATGCCTGGAATACAGAGTCCGACTTTTAGGGCTACGATTTGAACGTGCGTTCAGAAATTCCTACACTTGTCCACTATTACACCGAGATACCTAACTTTGTCCTCCGAGACTATATTCTCATTCCCGAATGAAATCAAGAAACTCGGTGCAAGGTCTCCTTTCAGTGCCAGAGCCTGTTTTGCTTAGGAACAGTGAACATTTCGGTAATTTTTAGTGAACAATTGACTTTAATTTTTGGTAAAAATGGCAACCCCTCCCCCACTGCCACGAGGAATCGTGCAGATAACTGCTGGGCAATGGATCGCTATCGTTCATATTAAATTTCACAAAATAAATTCGATCATCCGATTAAGAGGGCGTGACTGGACAAATCCCCAAACTATACCCTCTTTATAAAAAGCTATTTACAACACAAATATATCTATACAAGGAGAATGGAAGCACATATGTCTACCAACTATTCCGTTAAGTAAAACTTAAAAATAACCAAATGGCCTACAGGCCGCGACCACTCACTGCCATCCGTCTGCCATGACGTGATGGAAGCTCTTCCACCTAGGGACTGTCTTTTGCGTTCCACTACCTCCTTGGCCGTAAAAATGATTTCTGCAAAGCAAATCACTGCCTTCCAAAAGTTCAAAGACTCCAGCATGCGAACAACTAAATGCCCTAGGTCGAGTCGACCTTTCCTACGGACGAAGTCGGCTCGATTACGCTCAAAAGCCTTGCAACTGACTAGCGTATGGGACGCGTTATCCTTCTCTTCATTGTATGACCCGGGAGGTCAACAGTGAGAACACCCGGGAGAGTGCACAACCAACCTAGTAACAAATATAGACCAAAGAGTACATTTATTTAACCTAACCCAGGGATCGATAACCTTCGAGTCCAAGCGTTCGATGTTCGGTGCGCACCTCCGCACAGTGGCCGACAAGGTGCAGCGGATTATGGGAGCCCTGACCGGCCTGATACCGAATTTTGCTCGTCAGCATCGTGCAATCAGTAGTATTGTACGGCGCACCGACGTGGGCGCCCTCTTTGGACTACGACGCGCGGGCCACCGCTATTTTGACTAGGGTGCAGAGAAGGGTCACTCTCCATGTCACGTGTGCATACCAAACGGTGTCCTACGACGCCGTGACGGTTCTCGCTCGAATCACGCCGTTCGATTTGCTGGCAAAAGAGCGCCTTCGAGCGTTTGAGGTCAGAAGGGGGCGGTTGCCAGCGGTGTCTTCGAGGGAACTTTGGGACCCGGGCAACGTCGCAGCAGTTTGCTCCCAGTCGTTCAGTAATGAGGGACGGGACGCTGACTGAATGGATTCGGCGAATCAGCCGGCTGGAATCCTCACCCGCGAACAGTGGCCGCGGATGGACCTGGTCGGTGTTTTCTCCGGACCTGCTGCGACGGTGGTTGTCGAGGTCGCACGGTGGCATAACATTCCGCCTCACACAGTTGTTGACGGGGCACGGCTGTTTCAACGCTTTTTTGCATAGGATCGGTCGTGCGTCATCACCCGAATGTTCGTACTGCGGACACGCCGGGTCCGACAATGGTGAGGAAGACAGTGCGTTTCACACGCTCTTTAGCTGCGAAGCGTTTGACCGTGAACGGGACACGCTAGTCCGTCGGATAGGAGGATTCGGCCCAGGCGATCTGGTCGAGCGTATGCTCGAGTTCCAGGTCTATAGGGATACCGTTGTCCGATTCGCCAAGTCGGTGATGATGACGAGGGAAGTCGCCGAACGGCGGAGGCAGGCACTTGGCATGACAACTCCGTCACGCCGTCGAAGCCACAAGGGGAGGTGGCGGCTAGACCGCTAAATCGGGGAAGAATAATCTTTTTGCATTCTTTTTATTTTTTCGTAACAGAAGATGTAAATGGCTGCCCCGTGGCAGGGGATTGTTCTGTCACCGCCTACCATTCACGTGATAGTTTTTAAAAAGTGTTAGTTCTTAAGAATTATTGTGAATTAGATTCAATGTACGGGTAGCGAGGTAAAAAAACGTGGGGATAGCTCGCGTTGCTCGCCTTCTCTTAAGGATGATCGTAATTGTAAAACTTTGTGTAATTTTTTCAATAAACGATGGCGACTCATTGGTCCGAAGTACTGCTTTCAGGCATTCCGGGCCAGTGAGTGTATTGCCGGTTCAATAAAAGAAGTTATAGAAGAATATAAATGTAAATTTATCTATAT
The DNA here is from genome assembly GCA_025469175.1 of Geopemphigus sp. TES_GeoC_2020. NCBI lineage: Eukaryota > Metazoa > Arthropoda > Insecta > Hemiptera > Aphididae > Geopemphigus > Geopemphigus sp. TES_GeoC_2020. The sequence continues at coordinate 50,065 of JAIPRN010001169.1, forward strand.
AACTGATCGTTTTGACTTCAAGAAGTAAAGGATAAAATATAAATGGACGATTAACACTTTCAGATTTAAAATTTACTTTGATGTTTTATTCACTTTATTTTTATTATGTACTTTATACTTATTTGAATCTATATTAGTGACCATGTTATATTATTAATATTCGTAAATAATTTGAACTTTTATTTCTCCGCGGATTTTTTTTTTGTGTAAATGATAGGTCTATAAACTATTTATATATAACCTGAAAATTACAAAATATTCTCGAATACGTTGAAATAATAATAAAACACCAATATTTTATATTTTTAATTTGAGATAAATAACTCGTGTTAATCGTATTTATTAGTTGACTTATCGTGCTTATTTAAAATATTTCATACCTTTCCTTCACGAAAATATTATGAATTAAAATATCTATGCAGTCAAAATAATAAAAATTTAAATCACACAAACACGTTTTACAATTTATAATTCATCTTGAAAAGATAAAAGTCATTCTTTATATAATCAGTTTTTATATAAGTAAAGTTGACAACAATGAATTATATTCACAATCTGTAAAACCAGAATGTAAAACACTAAATTTAAATTTATGTCTGTGATATCATTGTAACTACAATAAACAATGAAACACCTTGAAAAAGTTTAAAATATTTTATCTATACGATACTATACTAAATAATAATTAATAGGTCTACGTATTATACAATTATTTGAGTATAAGTTCTTTATCCTTTGGTTTTTAATGAATTTACTTATTATATAATTTACATAGAAATTAAGAAATTAATTATCTAAATACTGTCCTAAATGAACACATTTAAAACATACATAATATAAGACATAAATAATAAGTACGTTTTACACTTTAAATACTATTATATACACTTATTCGTATATTATTAAATATGTCATCAGATTTATCCCACTACGTGAAAATGTAAATCGCCGTTAAAAAAGTTTCGTTTCAATTCACTACGTTTACAAAATTCATTTTATACGATTTGTACGCTATATTTCCTATATTCTATCCTATACTTACTACATAATATAAAATGGTACACATACAAAATTATGTAACAGTCCAAAAATTGGGTGAATTAACTCATTTGTTTAACTCTTTAAATTATATTAACTTATATTTGTAAGTGTTGGGTATTAGAAAAACAATGGAATTCAAAAATTAAATTCAAACTTATTATATAAAATAGTATGATCAATATTTTTTGTATAATTTACTATATTTAGTTAAAATTGATTATTTGTTCAAAATAACTATTATGCTTTTTATGTTTGTATAGTATATAATCAAGAAAAAAGAGAAAGGTAAAAATAGTAAGTACTTATATAACGTTGAATTGTCCTTGTTTCTATAATAACTAGGCCTGACTAATATAATAATAATTATTGAATATCTAATTTATAGTTGTAATGTGTATTATTATAATTAGTCTTCGGAGACTAAGATATTTTTTATATAATAATAGTAACAAATAGTTGTTAATTTGTAATAAAATAATTTTTTTTCGTTATTTAATTTTTTAAAGATAATACGAGTTAAGTATTTTTGACACAAAATATATATTTCATTTTCAAAGTGTAACGAAAAATTGATGAAAACTGACATATTTTGATTGTAAAATACATATAAACCGTATTAACGTATAAATAACAAATCGTAGTTTTTAACGAACTTGTATTAAAACTAAAAAATCTTTGATCATATTAAACAAAACCGATGTTCAAAATTAGATGTTATAACGATTAATCAGTAAATATGAAAAATGAAAAATAAATGTTTTATTTAAAAGTGTATTTGATTTCCAATATCTATGGTGGCTTTAAATTTGTTACTGGAATTTTTTGTATACATTTTTTAAACTATAATTGGGAATATATTTATTTAAAATTTTTATATCCTGTACACTTAATACTTTAACGAATTTTCATAATCTTAAATCAATTATTCTACGAACAAATTTTTAAACTTAAAATAAAATATAAAATAGTATAAAATGTCTAAACATTGTACATTTCTATATATGGATTACATTCGCGTGCACAAATTACAAACGTCATGTAACGTATTGGTATTACCTTATATAGTAAGACCAATAAAACGTTACTTCGATGGTTATTAACACGTCTTAGATTTTAGAAAATAAAATCGGACGTCTTCCTTTTGTTTGTGAAAATGTGTTTACCGAATGCTATAAATACTAATTATTAATTAACACATAATTTAGATTATATTTTTTTAAATATATGAAAATTATGGACAGAATAAAAGACATTTTGAAAAAATATCAAATTAGTAAAGTTTATAGATACATTAATATATTATAGATGAGTAAAAAAAATATATATTCATATTATAATTAACTAATATATATATTATCAATGAAAAAAAACCGAACCAACTTCCACTAAAATTGTTGAACATTTCCTTGTATTTTCAAAAATTAAAAAACTGATTACTCATATGCTGATCTATCTTCAACGATTATGAAATTTTCAAAGAAAAATAATATGAA
>JAIPRN010001170.1:0-52559 GCA_025469175.1 Geopemphigus sp. TES_GeoC_2020
CACCCACACACACACACACACACACCCACACACACACACACACACACACACACACACACACACACACACACACACACACACACACGCGCGCGCGCGTACACGTGTACACGTGTAAACCTTCTCCGACCAGTGTGTATATTATGTTTCGGGTGTGTTAATAAACGAACCCTGCCCATGGCGTTCCTCCACTGCCCGCCACCGGACGTACAATGTAATACAACGTGCGCGCCATACGATGTAGAACGCCGCGGATATGTCCCGATGACCTACATTTATCAGGAATTGCGCGAATAAACAAAATAATTATTATCGTTATAATCACCGCCTTCGGGGCGCCGGGTGCAATCGGGCCGCCGCCCACTAGCTCGCTCCTCGGTCACGGACGAGCGGCGGCGGGTAAAATCGTGAATGAAAGTTAAGTTCGGCGTAACGGCATTTGCGAAATACGCTCGCGCGTGTGTTCGTTCGTCGAACGTCGTGCGCGTTAGTTCGCCCGGCTTCTGTTTGTGTTCCCGTGAAATCGTATTTGAAGCCGGGGCGGGGGGCAACGACGAATCTCGCAAGAATTATACGGAATAATGAAACGCGTTTAGTAAATGGCGTGTCCGCGCCTCCGTGATATGTTTTATAAACCAACGTCGCCGTTTCTTCGTTGTTTTCGCGCCTTAACGACGTTTCTCAAATTATTCGTTAAATGTCACGCGCCGAACGATAAACAACGAAGTTTAAAAAAAAGAACCTTCCCTCCCTCTCACCCACTCCGCACAAACATACACACACACACACACACTCGCGTCCCCTCGAAAATCGCGATAAAATATCAACGCGGCGGCGGTATTTTCATTTTTTGGACAATCGTTTCGGTAATTTCGGTTCCGTGAAACAACTACGCGCGCGCCCATGTGTGCGTGTGTTTGTATCCCACGGGAGGAGGGGCGGTCTCTACTAACGCGCGCGAGTACGAATTAATTATGTTTTTTTTTTTTTTGTTGTTCGACGCGCCTGTTATTATTATCGTTTTATATTTTTTTACGTCCGTGTTCGTTTTACGCGCGTTATAATGTCGAAAAATGAATACGTACGTGCATACACGGCACTGGCTGGCGTCGTGCGCGGACTGACATTATTATATAATGTTTCGAATCGTACGCGTTATTCAAATACGGACCCGAACCGCGTATTTCCTTCGCGTCTAATAAACGTATGGAAACAACAGCCGCCGATTCATAACGCACTTTTACGCGAACGTTTGATGAAATTGTGTCGCTCGCGATTAACTAACGGTCGACGAATCCGTCACGAAATTACCCCCCCCCCCAGGGAACAAATACGTCTCTCCTGTAACGATCATCGTTGGGTTCCCCCCCCAAAAAAAAAAGATTTAGTTCGGATTTCGATAACGATTGATTTGTAATTGTACTATTGACGCTGGCGAACTACCGCCGGGAATTATGCGTAACGTATGATATATATATCATACGCGTTGTTAGTTTTCCCGGAGAGCAACGATAAATAAATCGTACCATTCGCGAGGAATATACACGCGTCGTCGTCGTTTTCGTCGCGTTACCCGCCACCACGACCGCGGCGGTGTCGTTACGTGATGGAAATCGGCGCGGAATCGCGAGTAAAAATAAATGAAAAAAAAAACTCGTTTCGGTAAAACGCGTTTGTCGCCCACTAACAAACTAAATAGAGGACGACAGTTCGGGAACTAATACGAGTAATGTGCCCCGTGTCTTCGTTATTCCCGTACACGTTCGACACGAAACGGATTACGCGTCGGCGTACATTGTTTCGACTCGCACCACCTCGAGCCGTTTTTACCGTATCGTTTATTCGTTGTTACCGTACCGCGTTTCGTGTTTTAACCTACCACGTACCCCCTAAGGGTCTCACGTGTGTGGCGCGCCCGTTCGTTTACCGGCATAATTACGGCCGTTGTCCGATCCCTTCGAAAGTCCGTACTTACCGGAGTGTAACGTGCACGCGGTATTATTATAGCGTACGAATAAACCGTCCGTCGTGCGCGTTTTATTATCGATTTTCGCGTTCGTGTACAAGTTTTATCGGCTCGTCGGTTCGCCGCCGCGCGGGTGTACACTTTTTTTTTATTGTTTCGGGAATTCGTCCGCGTACGGATTGTTGTGCGTGTGTGTGTGTTTACCTGTTTAAGATATCGTATCGGTCGGTCATGAGCGCGCGCGTGTTATTTAGAACGCGTTTCGCGAACGTAATCGTCAACGACCGGCGGTGGAGGCCATTGATGCTGGTGATGATACGATCGGTGGGTATACAGAAGGCTCGAGTTCAGCGTAATTTTAGTCGCGAGAGATAAAAACAATATTTCGCGAAACGGTCGCGGTGGTGTATACGGAAAGACGAAAAAGCCGTCGTCGCGCTCCTCTCAACCCTTCCTGGCCGCCGGACGACATTCGTCGTCGACCCGCCGGGGTCGTCCATATTGTTTTTATAGATCGACAAGAAACGTTTGGGGGGGGGGAGGTGGGCTCTGTGTATTCGGCTACGGGAAACTGACGCTCGGGAAACGTATTCAACGCGGAAAATAATTTCCTCTTCCCGGCCCGCAAGAACGAGAGGGAGATATCCGTCGAACCGTGGGTAGTCGGGTCGGGTTCGCGCGGAAATTATCTCGCCGTTCGTGCTCTTCCCGTATAATAACGACGGCGGTTTGAATACTTTACCCGATTTTATCTTCGTCGCCCCCGAACCGCTTCGAAACGAAAACGCGTCGATCTTACGGATCGCGTGAAACGAAAAATATGCCCTCCGATCGCCGTAGGTTTTCGATTTCGATCGACGTCGTTCGCCGTACGTTTCGTTTACGATTATATTTCGCGTCGGGCTAATCGACCGACGTATACACAAACCATACGTATACATATATATGTGTGTGTGTGTGTGTGTGTGTGGTACGCCGCGTGGTTTTCATTTCAATTTCGACGTTAATAGTACGCGGATGTCGGTGTCCGACGTAAATAAACGTCGTCGTCGTTATTAAATCGTTCGTTCGGTGTCGTACTTTTACAACGTAAAGTCGCCGAGAACACGCGTTCCCATACGCTTCTTGTACACAGTTTCGTGGTCGCGGCGATTACAGGAAATACGGTTTTTGTTGCGACGATGACCCGGCCCGCTTACAATTGTTGTTGGGTACGGTCGTGGCCGTCGAGTTTGCGTCCGAATTTTACGTAACCCAACGGAAATCCGACGACCGGAATAAACAGTTGACCGTCGAGTAGTGGTACGTTTCCGTCGTCGGCTATTACGAATAACGAAATGTTTTCGACGACCAGATTGTGACGGCCGAAAATTGCCGACGTCGAATACGTCTTTTTATCACGCCAGCTCCCCCCCCTCCCTGGCCAATTAAAATAATACGGATAATTTCGGACGCGCGCGAATTACCGTCGCCTCGAAATTGCCGACGACTTATCGATTCGGACGTCCGAAAGTGTAACCGTTATTATATTGGAGAAAGTAATCGACGGAATAAAAACGTCCGAGCAAAACGCCCACCGCGCGGCAACAATCGCCGCCAATAACTCTACACGTCCGTAGGAAAATTATTTTCCTTTCACGCGTCGCGTTCGTTCGTTCGTTCGTTCAGCCTTAACGCGACCGCTATCGATCCGTTTATTATTTATTAACACGGCCGTACCGTCGTACCACTCCGCTCTCCACTACACGTCTGCCGCGAAAATTACAGTTCGAACGCGTGTAATAATAAAATTACGGCCGACAATATCCGAACCGCGCGTAATGGCGGTGGATTAACGCCGCCGTTAAGTTAGGCAATGTTACCAAATCGTCGTAATGCCTGCTACCCTCCCCCCTCCCCGGTTCACGCGTTCGTCGAATGCCTCCGGTTTATTATTATTATTGTGTATCGATAAACCGCGCGTATCTATTATATGGTCGCCGTACGCGTTGTTTATTCGGCCAGTTGTCGAAACATTTTGCGTAATAGTCGTCGGTCACGATATTCCGAAAGCCGCGAACTGAACGGCCCAAAAACCACCGACGCCCAGGATCGACGATCGTTTCGTTTTTACGCGTGTTATCGGACCCGGCGGTAATGTATAATATGGGGGCGCGGGCGTGTACTAGCGACGTCGATCGTTTTTCCGGAACGCGCGTCGTGTCGTCGTTTTCGAATTCCGAATGACAACTCCACGGCCGAAACGTTCATTTTTCCGTCACATACCGGCGCCAAGTCCGTAACCGGCCGACGATTTTTGTCGCCGAATGGTATTTAATTAATTTATTTATTCGTCGGCGGACGCCCGCGAACAGAATGAAAACCGACGAAGAATCGTAACGCCCAAACGAACAAGTGGCGTGTAATTTCAGGGCTTCCCCCCCTCGCTTTCGCCCACTCCCCTCGTTCGCCGAGTGTACGGACGGGATAATATTCCGCGATCGTTTGCCACACTGGACGAGAGTCGTCGTCGCGCGGCCGTGGGGAGTGATTGAGCGCGCGCGCGGTGGGCCGTCCGGGCAATACACGTCACAGCCCGCCGCCGTGTACGGTGGCGCGCGTGTTATCAGCGACGGCGGCGGCGGTGGATCCGAACGACCGACCGACCGCTCGAAGGCGGCGTCAGCAGCAGCGGCAGCAGCAGCAGTAGTTCGTTTCTACACACGCGGCGTGTTGTCGCGTATTCGGTGCGTTTGGTTCCGCGCGTCTGTCGGTGCGTTTTTCGCAGTTTTTTTATTATCGTTACGACGCGAGCGCCCGGGCGCGCGCGCTTTCTCCGGCCACAGTTCGTCGACTTTTCGTTCGTTTCTATCGGCACGCGCGCGCGCGACGAACGGTTTATCGGCACGTCGACCGAGCAGGAGCCGTCATGAAATAGGCGTGTTAACTGCGCAAACGACGATGATGATGATGAACGACGACGACGATTATAGCAAAACGTGCGGTCCCGTGATGGACCGACGAAATCCGGTCAAGCTGGACGAACTGTTCGCGCCGTTGAGCGCCAAGTCTAAGGAGTGCGACAACCTGCTGGCCGTAACCGAGGAGGAGTCGGCGGCCGACGTGGCGGCCGCCGCCGCCGACTCGAATCAGCCGCATTCCGCCGAGGCCGCCGAGGACGCCAAGGCCGCCGCCACATGCACCACCAGTCTGGTGAACGACATCAACACGAGGTTCTCCAACGATTGTACGCAGACCGTCGGCCCGTACTTGGACATGGCCGACCCGACGCGCAAAGTCAGCGTCCGCGATCTGTTCAAACCACTGGACAACAAATCGAAAGAGATGCACAACTTGGCCGAGGAACGGGACGAGGACGACAGCGACGGTCATCCGACGGCGGCGGCGGTAGTCGACGAGGACGGACCGTCGCAACAGACCCAAACGTGCGGACCCGTCATGATGGACGATCCCACGGCCGGCGACAACTGCCACACGGCCAAACCGAATTTGGAACGGTTGTTCGACCAAACCCCGGACAAGGTACCTACCACGTTATTCTTTCGTTTTCTACACGTTACGGACTCGTCGGAATTTCACTTATGTCGTTTTGTGTTCTCTCCATCATTGCACCTCGCCACCATCTCCCCTACCAGTCACTCGCGTTCAGTTTTGCAGTAATACGAGATGTGTTTGTTTAGTATTGCAAATCCTAACGACGCCGAAACGCAAAATATTTATACACACGCGGGAAATCCCCCGGTGTCCGTTGCCTAATGTGTACCAATGCGTTCTACAACAGCCGGCGGAGTTTTGTCGCCGCGACCTTGGACGACGTTATCTGTTGTAGAACCGCAATAATAATCGCGGTAATCGAAATAACTAATAACGGATTGTGACACCAGCCGCCTCGTTTCGTCCGTGACGCGCGCGCAACTCGAAAATGAACCAGTCCGGGGGCATTACGTACCAGTGTCGACGGACCCAAACGTTTACGGAAATACGCGTACTTTGTATTTAGGTTGTTCACCCGCGACCCCGTCCTCGTACGTTATCGTCGTTGACTATTACAATACGATTGTTATATTATTCCGACGAGTTTGTGACGTGTAACAGTACACGCGGGCGTGCGGAATATTGACCACGTGTTGTTGTGTATATTTCCGGTTAGATTAATAACGACGACGCATCGGACGACCATCAGGAACAACAACGGGTCGACCAACAGCGACACGAAGACGACGAACGCGAAACGACGACCGCGAGCGGCGGTGGTAATGGCAACGACGACGGCGAAAAATCACCGCCACCGCCGTCGTCGTCGTTACAAGCCGAAGAGGGCGGCGGTGGTCTGCAACGGCCGCCCGTCAACCTCGACCACGGTATATTAACGACCAAGGACGGTACGCCGTTGATACGGTTGCGGAGCAAAAAGTCGATAATGGAATCACGGTTCAAGTTGACCATGCGCACGTGGGACGATGTGTGGAAGTCGACGGCCTGGGCCAAGTTCGCGCCAGACAAACTGAAACAGACGTTGCAACGTTCGTCCCGGAATCGAGCGGAACTGAAAGCCGCCACGGCGGCGGACGTCGACGACGAGGAGTCGTTCGTGGCGGCTGCGGCTTCCGTCACCGCGACCGCGGTCGCCGCTCCGGCCGCCGCCGCCGCGGTGCAGGTGAAGAAGAGCCGGTTCAGAGTGGTGCCGCACGTGCAAATCGACGGCGGCGACAAACAACCACCGGCAGTGACCGCAACGGAGCCGGCGACGGGGACCGTCAAACGGTCGTCGCCCAAGCCGCCGTTGTCGTCGTCGAGCGGCAGCAGCGACACGGACAGCGACCGGTTGCCCGCCGGTTTGCCGATGATCGAGAGTAATCTGAACGAACTGACCATGGTGGAGTCGGAGCTGAAGAAGCTGGAGCGCGAGCACGAGGCCAAACATCAGCTGCTGACGCCCAAGAACGACGGTGGCCCGGACGCGGCGGAGAAGACCGCGGACGACGGTGGCAAACAGAATCACCACCTCCACCACCACCATCATCAGATACTGCAGCGCGATGGCGCGGACACGGACGGCAAGAAAGACAAGGCAACCGGGCAGAAAGTTGGGTCCCGGGCCGCGGAAACGCACTCGAAACGGTTGGGTTGGCTGAAAGCCTTCCGACGCAAATCGTCGGCCGACACGAATTCCGATACGTCCGGCACGCCCGCCAAATCGGCGAACAAGCACAACAGACAACAGCAGCAGCAGCACGCCGCCGGTGGTAAATCGTCGTCGACCGGTCCCGGTAAAACACAGTCGTCGTCGCCCAGACAGCAACAGAAACGCGCGTCCGCCGCCAAGACTAAACAACAACACCCGCAGCATCACGTTCGAGCGTCCGCGTCGCCCGGTACATCCACAAATGTCGCACCGGTAAGGCCCGTCAACCGAGCGCCGGAACTCGTAGTAAAATTATTGCCGTGAGCGTGTTAGGCAAACGGTTATTTATTTCGTCGAACGCGGCGCGGAATCTGTAAAGCGCGTGGCCGTTAAAACGGTACTTTCCATTCGCGCGCGTCTGTGGTTAAGTTGCGAGTCCGTCGCGTAACGCGTTCTTCGATCGCGCCGTGACGTGATTTACGCGCCCAGTTGTTCGCTCTATATACACGCGACGACGTCGTTATTCGTCGCGTGCCTAAGGTCGCGCATGTGCACCGGGCAAACATCTAGAACTTCGACCACCACCGTCCCCCACCACCACCACCACCACCGCCACTTAGGAATTCAGACGGCCACCGACCGAGTGTGTAGAACACGCGGTGGAACAATGAATAAGAAAGAAAAAACGATCGATTTCGAAATTTCTCTCGACCTCTCGGGTGAAGGGGGCGGACGACGGTGACGTTAATTATAATTTCGGCTCGTCGTCGTCGCCGGAGACTTGGGGAACAAAACCCGAAAGAAAAACGACCGCGTTAAATGAGATTCCTGTACGCGTAGGTATTGTTAATGTTGTTTTTGTTATTGTTATTATGAACGCGGTTACATAACGCGGCGGTGGTAACAACAACAATAATAACAACGATAGTATGTCGACGTACGTGATAATATGTGTACGAAAACTTTGGCGCGATAAACGTGAAACAACCACCACCCGAGTTAATTAATTATTGCGAATGCGACAAACAAATTATGAGCCGTTATATCGATATATATATATATATATATATATATACGCTTGTTCGTCGAACGAGAAAAATGGCGTTGTCCGTGACTACGAAAACGATTCGCGTCCGCGCTAAATAGCGGAAATCGAGTGTATAATAGGCGCGTAATAATAACCGCCCCGCGCCGCCCGTCGTCGAGAAATGAAATAATTATGGGGACTGTCGACGACACAACGCGATTGCGTCATTTTTTTTCCTCCTCGTCGACGCGACGTTCTTCACATACTATCCGCACACGCGTGTTTTAAGTACACGCCATTTTCGATAACAATTTGGCGTCGGTCCAATCTATGCAATAATAACGGCGATCTACGATATTTGCGTCCATGGAGCGGCTTCGCTACTATTTTGTAGATCGTGGTTCCCGGGACGCGGGCGATTTTCGGGGCGTTACCATTTTGGAACGCCTTAGGAAGTTCCTCTCGTCGTTCACGTTTCCGTGTAGGAGGAAAAACGGTTCATAAAATTACGATAAAATATTTCGTCGTAACCAAAGTGTTTATTTTTTTTTTTTTTATTTTGGTCTATGTTTGTAGATCGCGTGTCTACCTGAAAATCCTTCGTAAATCGCGTACTAGATTGTAAAACGACTGTAGATCACGTTGGGACGACGCCAATAATATATTTCTTTTTTTAATAGGCGTTTCGCGAGTTATTTACGATTTACTTCTAGGAAAAACATGATTCGCCGTGGACGCGAACTGTAAACAGCGATTGTGTTTAGCGTATTTTTAGATGCTTTTACGGGATTGTACGAAATGCTGCGCTTCGTCGCCGTAACGTTGAAATCCGAGCCTTAAAATTATTAACGCCGCCGTTCGGTTCGCGTTCCGAAACGTCCGGTGTTCATTTTTCTCGGCCTCACAAATTCGGTAATAACGTGTTGATTTTATCGCGAATACAGTTCTCTTCAGACATCTCGTTCGATAACGACGTACTTAAAGATATACATGTATATGGTCGTTGGCTCTCTATAAAGTCGAAAACTAACGCGGCGGTTTAACATTGACGACGGTCTGGTCGACGCGATAACGTCTCGAGACGGTAAAACTGCGCGTTCGTCCTTGTTTTCGAGCGAGAATAATACTGCGCCGCCCGCCGTTGCCTCGACAATATCGTTTTTTAGGATCGCGCGTTCCGGAAATGTTTACGGAATAGTTTCGCGTTTCGTTTTGCGGCGAAGTATTATTGGCTACTTACTAGTGTGTAGTACTTACCGCCGACGAAAACCACGGCCGTATCGGGGGACGATTTTCGGCGTCGTGTCCGCCGACCACGCGAAATTAGCGAAAACGAGAGTGGCTCGAAGCGGCGGCACGTGCCCGAAGTCTGTGGTCGGCGGAAGAATTATTCGATTAGGCGTCGTTTATTATCTCGATCTTCGTTTTTCCTATACTCAGCCGCCGCGCGACGTCTGTCGACGAGGCCAATCGACATTTATATTAAATTTTTTCTAGCGTTTTTTACGCGTGCGATATGCACTTGCGCCGTATGAGTGGAATGCTGATTATGTAAAATTGTAATAACGAGCGCGCGCGCGCGCGCACACGCACGATCTTTTCGACGATTGCCAACCATTCGGTAATACGTGTGAGTGTGTGTTTAATCTGCCATAAAATTATAATAACGTCGGCGCTTTTTTTTTTATTTCGTTGGTATTATTGTCATCACGCTGGCTGCTCTAACGTTCACGAAACACGACAAACAACAGCCCACACGTCCGCAACGGGTTCGACGCCCGTCGGTTTTTCGCCATTTTTATTTTCCGTCGTTAATTTCGCTCTATTTCTAGAATATTCCACGTGTGTATATATATATATATATGCCACCACCTGCGTGTGTGTTCCGCAGCGGGACCGACCAACTCGGGCGGGATGTATTCTTTACATAACGGCCGGCGGCGACGTTTTTTTTCGAATTTTTTAATTTCGTTTTTGGCACACGTCGACCCCACGTCCGTGTGTGTTCGTGCGCGCGTGTACGCGCTCCTAGGTAATAATATCCTCCTCGCGTGTTTTGTCACCCAAACGAAAACGGACACATTCCCGACGACGTATACGTATAGGCACGTATACGGATTTCGTCACACCGTTTGTGTTGTACACATACGTAATTTTTACGTACTCAAGTATACAGGACGGTCACCCGGCGGCGCGTGACGCCGGGACGCGCTCTGTATGCACGCTACTCGCGTTGTCTAATCGAATTTTAAACGTCCTCGTCGTCGTCGTTATTATTATTATTACACAAAGGTTTCTTCAATTTTGTTTGGTACCGCGTTTCGATCGAATGTATATATGCTCGCCGTAGCGACGTCGCGCTTACGGAGGGGAAGTTTTAGGGGTTAAAACACATCGACGAATCGCTTGTACGGAATATGATAGGGTAGCAGCGCGATCGCGTGATCGTCTGGCTACAAAACGCGTATTTCGTCGCGTATTATACATATATTATGACGAAACTTGTCGGGAAACGAACGTAATAAAAACCTACTCCGGCGATCGCCGGACTTTTCTAGAATTTTCGTGTCATTGAAATTCGATTATCTATTACGAATTTCGGGACGACGACGCCGGTGGTTTACGTACCGTAAAATACGGTTTTATTTCCCGAACGGTCGTTCGTCTTTTGTTTTTCAAACGCGAGGTAAAAATTATGTTCGAATAACGTCGGTCGTTGCCCAAACGTCTCCGAATACCGTTTCTTTCCCACACGTACGTCGTGTAAGAAGTACAACGTCGAAAATGAAACACGACGCGTCGACGTCGCGGGTCCGTGTCCGCCCCGAGGCGACGCGACCCATAGAAATCTTTCGTCTTACTCCGGTAATCGGTAACGTTTCGCCGGTTACCCGATGATAGTGACCAAACTACTACGCGCGCTACTTTATCACCATTACAACAGGCCAATTGTCGTTTTTTTTATCGAAACCGCTTCCGTGTCGCCGCGGTAACGTTCGGTTTACGGCGACTTCGGCCTCTCCCACCCATCCCCTCGCCGCCAATATAACCGAGCCGGTTAAATCGCGCGGTTCCCCCCTCCACACCTCATCCCTCTCGCGCGTGCGCGGCGACGTAATAAAATTCGTTTACATAAGAAGAACGCGTACGACGATTGTATTACGTAAACGGGGACGCGGTTATTCGCCGTGCCCGGCCTATAATAAAAACGTGCTCTCGAGAATCGTCGCGATTTGTTTTTCGCGCTCGTATTATTTGCGTCACCGGCAAGGTCGCCGCCGCCGTCATTATTCGGCGTATATAGAGTAGTGAGAAAAAAATTAAAATAATATTCGAACGTTAGCGCGCTTGTGTGTGTGTGTGTGTGTGTGTCCTCTACGAATCGCACGCGCCGTCCGCGTGTTTGTCGTCGTCGTTATTATTATTATTATTTATTAAGTTCGGCGCGCGTACGTCGACGTTGACGACCCTACCGTGTACACACGCGACGGTGCGCGCCGTCCGGTGGCGGCATTTGACGCGCGACGTGTGTGTCGACGGCGCGACATGGTCGGCCGTGAGGGTTTTTTTTTTTATAATATTCTCCCCCGTAACGCGCGTCAAAAAAATAATGCATAGGACGGCGGCGAGTTTAGAGCCAGTTAGAGCGAAGAAAACGGGCGACTCGTAATTTAAGTTTCCCCATCGAAACATTTTCGTCGTCATTAGCGTATACAACCGGTCGTGTATTTTGGGCGGCGGCCCGAACTTACCGTACGACTCCGGCCATTATTTCGTTCGTTTTCGTTTGTTTATACGAGATAATATCAACCGTGGGCGGTTGGGTAGGCGCGCGCGAGTTAATAATTTTCATTTTTCTCTTTCGCGGCCATCGTCCGCCGATTCAACGACGACGACGACGACAACAACAACAACAACGTTATTAATTTTGTATTATTATTGCCGTAAACGCGCGCGTGTATATTCACGTCATTTGTACGTACGTATGTACGTACATGCGTGTGTATGCGCGCGCGCGCGCGACCGTGAGGTCGTTACCGCGACGTGACCGTCGTGACCATCGTGGTTGTTTGGCCTTTACGTCGTTATTTTTCCTATCATTTCCGACCCAGGATCGTTAACGAAATAGGCGACGATTATTATTTATTATTAATAATAACGTCCGTATTATTATAATACTACGGCGGCGCCACGTTCGTTCGATTGTTCGGACGAATAAAAATCGCGCGTCCTGTCCGTTTTTTTTCTTGTGCCGCGAACAAACGGACTACGACAAAAAACCGTCGACGACGGTCGTCTCCTTTTCTCGGTTTCTCTCTCTCTCTCCTCAACAATTTCGCGGACCCTTACGGTTTTCATTTTTTTTGTTACCGACGTCGCGGGATTCGTGTACGGCCGTCGTAACGTGCTACACGCGCGCGCGTTTATAATGTCGTCCATCACGGCCGGCCGAATACGATACTTAAACCTTCGTAGAAAAACTAATAAACCCGAGAACACCACCACGCACGCGGCAGAAACGCCGCAGCGCGCTACGTACGCAGGAATGCGCGACGACGAATTTTTTTATTTTACGCCGCCCGAACGGCGGCGGCGGCGGCGTACTTTGTGCGATATGAAATTCGAACGCGAAAATCGCGCGCAATCGTCGTATTTATTATGTATACGTTGCGTACGAAACGGAAAAAACAAACGCCGTCGTAGTTTTTTTTTTTTTTTTACGGTGGAACCGACTCCGTAATCGTTTATTCGCCATTTGTTTCGCGGAATCGCGCGCGTGCACGCGGGCTGTTTCCGAGTAATCCGCGAAAAGTTTCGACGTTACGAAAAACCGTTCGACGACAACCTTCGTTCGTTGTCGTTACGTCACCGGCGTTCGGCCGATATCGTTTCGTTCTCACGCGTGTTTGCGTACGTCGCGAAACGATTCGCGTCGCGCGCGCGTGTTTATCCTTATTAAACCTTATCGTTTCACGGCGCGCGTACGCCACGCTCGGACCCGAGAGAGCCGCCGGTGTGTGGACAGCGAACGTTTCGTTGCCCGGTGGTGGTGTTGATGATACCAACGTTCGCGTAGGCCGTTGTCGTCAATTCTATATTGTCGTCGTCGGGACGGTACTCGCAGGCTGCGTGTGGTGTGGTTGCTCTGTGTATATACGAAAAACGACCCCTGGGCAAACGTTGCCCCACACAACGTGAACGGAACGATTTCGATTGTCGCGTTTTTGAATAGAGACGAAATACGATTTACCCGCTACTGTTCGTCGTCGTCGTAGTTCAAGGTCAATCAAGGTTATCGAAATGTATAACTCGGTGTCCCCATATAACGTATATTAGGCTAACAATACCCATACCGCTCTCTTTAAAACGGATATTTACTTTACCTCGCGCCACCACGCGTTGTCGTCGTACGAACGCGTTCGAACCCACACCGTCGTCCTCCTCCTCCTACTCCTCCCTTGATTGACTGACTGACTGACTGACTGCCTGATTGACTGACTGACACATAAAATCGTGTCGGCGGCGCCCGCCAACTAGAGCCGGTCGACGAACGCGTTTGTTTAGCGAACGGCGGACGTTTGTCGTGTGTACCCCCCGTCGTCGATCGTGCGGGGGGGCTGGTGGGTGGTTATCCGTCTATCGTCGGTATTAAATCCGGGCGAGAAAAGGACCCGGTGGCCCGCCCGCGGGCTTAATCGAATAAATAAATATAACGACGGATATCCTGCGCGGTCCTGGAGTATTTGTAACGCGCGTGTTATTATGTACCGAACGATTTAACGAATTAAATTACGCGTTGTTACGGGGGCGCGAGAGTTGAAATCCGTTTAGGCCGCGTGTCGATACGACCGAATTGTCGACGGTCGTTTCTTCGAACGACGCTTACGAAAAAAAATAACCGGCCACGGGTTACTCTTCGTCATTTACGCTCGGTTGTTTTTTCTCTACCGCCCGAGGGAGAGAGAGAGAGAGACATACACACACACACAAATACTCTCGTCGTCCTGGATGACACACACGCGCGCGCGTTCGATTCATTCGACGAATGCGAACGACAAAATAGCGCGACGAAACAATCGACTTTATTATATACAACCCAATTACGCACGTAATTTACTCGGCTCTCCGAATATTGTACGAAATTTCGTTTAGAATATCGTCGCGCGTACGTCCGTGTGTTTGTGTAACGAAATATGGTTTCCTCGACAATAATATAGCGAGGCTACTAATTTAATTCCGAATATATACGGCCGCGCGCGGCGGGGAACACGGCAGTTGGATGACGTCATCTTTGTGAAGCCTTTGCGCGTTCGGTTAGGCGCTGTGTGACGGACGATCTCGGTTTTTTTTTTTGTCGTTTTCCCCGTTTCGTTTTTATTATTATTATTAACGTTGTCGTCGTCGTGTCGCGTTGGGTTTTTAATTGCGCGAACTAACGTCGCCGATGGTCGTTTGGGACTTCCGTCGAAACGAACCGGGCGAAATGTCGGCCGAACGAGCGACGCGTACAAAGGTTTTTATTGCGTACATCATTCACGCGTGTCTGCCGAAAATCAATCGGGCCGGCGTACACACGTACACTATACCGTAACCGAGACGCGGTGTTGCCCGTAACTGCGCCTGCGTATGTGTGGAATGAGGCAGCTTTATCACGGCCGATAATTAAAATAACCGATAATTCGTACGAGTTTAATTGGCGTCCACGCGGGCTATAATATATAAATTATATACCGTCGGACGTATTTTTCGGCCGCAATCGTGTTTTTTGTGTGGTTCCGAACCGTGTTTTCACGTTTTTGATTCGCGTACGTTTTTGAACGTTCGGAACGTTCGTCGGACCTTCTGTACGAATTCGCTCGCTTACGGGGCGTGAACGGCGTAACGAACTAACGAATAATTCGTACGCGAACACATACGCCAAACATGTCGTCGAGAACGGGTAAAACAATCGCGGGTTATATTCGTCATTCGAAAATTGTTTCAAAAAAAAAAAAAAACGAAAATAGTAAAAAAATATGATACATAATTTTAGCGTTCGGTTGTGGTAACGTGTAATTTAGACGGAAAAGATAATTTTTTTTTTCGTTCGAAACAAAGAGAACCGTGTTCTCGGGCCGGAGGGGGTAGGTTGAAAAAAAAATATTTTCGTTTTAACTCTTTCTAACGGCGTCGGTGGCGTGTTGGACATTGACCGCGCGCGGGTAAATAGAGGTGGGCGTCAATGGAACTTTCTAATCGATACACGCCGACTGACTGTCGTCGTCGTCGTCATGCGGACACACGCACACACACGCACGCATATTAATTATTATCGTTGTTTCTTCGGCGCGATTATATCGCGTCAAATATGGCGGAACAGTGGTCGTCGTAGTAGGACACCGCGCGTATTATTTTGCCGCATGTGGGGATCGAGAACGCGTCGTCGTCGATATCGTTAAAACGTCGCGCGCGCCCGGTGAGGAGGGGGGGGAGAGAACTATGCGATTTTCGTGCCAGCGATAAACAAAAATAGAGAGAGGGAGAGAAATTTTTTTCGTTGTCCGCCCGCCGTCGTCGCAGACAAAACGCGCCGTTCCGCACGTCTCCGGCCGTATCTATTCGGAGTAGGTCATTGTCTAAAATATTGATAAATAATTAAGTCCCACGCCGCCGCCGCCGCCGCCGTATAGATCGCGCCGAGGCATTAAGCACCGTGCTAAGGCGGCGGTGTCTGCCCGTAGTAAAATCGATATTGGCTAATAGTATAGTTGTTGGCGGTGGTGGTGGTCGGTCGGCGATTTTTTCGCCTTATCGCCGCCACGCGCTTTTAAATATAAATAACTCGCCCGTGTATTATTTATCCGCGTGTCCGACTGATGGACGCCCTCGGTTCGCCAACCGTTTTTCGGAAACGTTACACATTATTCCCGGTCGGCGGCCGTTTAATTAAAACGCGTACGAAAAATTGTCGAAAAAAGTATATAATATTCCGTCGTCTTTTTCTATTCGGCCGTCGTCCGTGTTTCTCTGCGACGGAATAATCACGTCGTCGACGAACAATAATGTTCGGATCGCCTCTCGAATATATCGATATTACCCTCCCCCGTGTCTTACTCGTCCGTCGTTTTCCGTCCGTTTCGTGCCGAAAAACGCGCGCACGTCCGGCCGTTACCGTGTTACTTATCGTCAGGTAAATAGGAATCGATCGGCCGATATTTTTTCAGGTTATCGTACGCGCTTGTTTAATATATTATTCGTCCGATCGCGTTTAAACGCGTAAATAAATACTATGGAAAAAGAGAGAACGTGGCGGCACCACGACGTCGTCGTCGAAGGGTAGAAATTTCGGTGTATATAGACGCACGTTTCTTCGAGTCACGTCCCTCCTACGCTACCACCACCACCACCACCGTTGTCGTCGTCGTCGTCGTTAGGAATGTGCGCGCGTGCGTGCGCGTTACCGACCCGACATCGAGGCGCCCCTGTTGTGTGTTACGTGTAATCGAGTATAAAAAAATACGTACCGGGTGTGTCGTCGTCCCTGCAGGTAAACGCGGTTAAATACCGACGCCGCGGTTCGCCATTTTCTTCGTGTTCGGTTTATTAACGCGCGCGGAAAATCGTCGTCCAATCGGTTTCTCCGCCGTTGACATTCGCGTGTTTTCCGAAGTTTTTGTCCGTTACCGACGATCTCCACGGCTAGTCCTCTACGGGACGACGGAATTCGGTTCGCTACACCGCCGCGCGTTTATTTTTAATTTCCCACCGTTTATTTCGTCTCGAAATAACCGTAAAGGGACAATTTCGAACGACGTACCGATGATCGAATTACGGGATATAATGTTTTTTTCGTCTTGTTTCGTTATTATTAAGCTTTATTAAACGTCGCCCGTATTTTCGAGGGATTTTTCGTTACAGAACGACGGCCCCGGCGGTAGGACATCTTGGGGGAGGGTGGTTCGACGTTTGGACGATTCAAAGACGAAACGGGGTTGTCCCGATAATATTTTCGAAACGACCGAGATATTGACGAAATACGCGACGGTCGTCGTAATGTGGGGGGGGGATCGATTATTCGGCCGGTCGTCGCGCGATACCGTATTCCTCCGTCCGCGTTCCCTTCGGAACCAGAGTAAAAAATATTTACGATTGTCGAAAATGGCCCTCAAACGGAAACATACTGGCGCGGGCGCTTATAAATGTAAACGTTTTTCTCGGAGTTTATCGTAAGAACGGGTATTGATTATCAATGTACACTCGCCCCCCCCCCAATTCCACGTCGTTTTCCAGCGATATTTAGAGCGTTCGCGTAGGTCGTGCGTTATTGTTTTTAATACGTTTTGCGAACGTTCCTTCGGGGGTCATGAGAACCCTAGGCTTTGAGGGGCAAGCCCCTTTACCCCGGCGCACCTTCTATTAGCGCTTGGCACTATTCAAGATGCGCCGTGGCACATGGTCGCGAAGACCATGGGTCGTCAAGATGGACCACCGGCACCGAATAATAGTAACAAATGCGTATCCCGTTCTTGGAGCGGGACGATTCCCCGAAGGATGTCGTTTGGCACCCGGTCCTCCACCGGGTGTGGTGGTTTTATGGCCTGCTATCTCGCGCCTGTCCCACAGCCACCACGTTACGGCCGAAGTAGGCACCTCAGCCAATGGCGCGGGATACGGCGCGCCCAGGTACTTGGTCCTTCGGGGGTCAGTGTGTCGTCTGTTTGCCGCCCGCGTCTACATCGGTGACGGCACCCGAAGTAATAATGATAGACCGAACGGATTTATACTCGAGGACGTTTCGAAATTGTAGCGTTTTATTATTAGACGGACGAAAAACGCGAACGATTTTATTTTTACGTTTTTCATTGGTCCAACGGAGGGGGAAGGGTGTATTTATCGAACGCTTTTATTATTTATTATCGACGTTGAAACGCTGTGGAACGGGATCGTAATTCTGTTCGTATCGACGGAGGGACGAGACGGACAAAAAAGAACCGTCCGTTGTTCTTACTACTGACGCGTTAATCGAAAAATTCGCGCGACGCCGCTTAGTGTATAACGTTCTTTTCGTCCGCGCCGATGATAATACGTGTACCGTCTTCCGCCGCCGTCTAAATTCTCTCGCCGCGCCCTCCTCTTTAGCGTAGCCATCGGCATACGGGTGTGGGCGGGGGAACTTTTCGAATTTCGTCGCACGGGACTATTGGCGGTTTTTTTTGTTTCAAGAAATGCCACGAGAACCGTGTACGGGGTGGATGATACCACGCGCGCGCGAGCGCGATCGAACGACGCGTGGGACGTGTTTTGGAATCGTCGCACGATCCGGAGACCGATCGCTCGTATTCGTGGGGTACGGCGGGGTATTTAACGACCAGAGTCGGTGGACTAACTAGGATTGGGTTGGTATACTACTACGGTGGTAGGTCGTACACCGAACCTTAGCGCCGTGACGGATTGTCGTTCGTACCATTAATCGGGGTAGGGGGGGGGTGGGGTGGCCGGAGGTATTTAACGACGAGAGTCGGTGATCTAAATAAAGTCGGTATACTATTACTACGGTAGGTCATATACCAAACCATAGCGCCGTGCGCCTTAACCGCCGCGCTGTAGGTCACACGCCGAACCAAACGAACACGCGGTAGGTCACATACCGTACCAACGTTTAATGGTAGAATGTTTATCCGACTCGGTCGTCCAAACGGGCCGAATATCGCCTAGTTCATCAACTTCTTCAACGGACCATGTGTGTGTGTGTGTGTGTGAAGGGTTGTTGTCTGTTTACCGGGGAAGTTGCCGCCGCGGTTCGGTGAACGTTCTTCTTCGTCCCGTTCGTGCGACGTTTCCCGATCCGTCGATTTCCTACGATACATTTACGTCTTGCAAATTAGACGTATCGATAAAGCCGCCGTATTATTGTCGGACGCGCACTCGTCCTGTGAAGCGTTCGGGACGACACCCTTTAATACACCGTTACACGTCGGTGGTTTTCGCCGTGTACGCCCCCGCCGCCCGAAGCTGTGTGTGTGTGTGTGTGTGTGTGGTGTCTCGCTGCTCGTCTCCTCGGAAAATGTTCGCGGCCGCGAACCGCCGTAATCGTCCCTTTGTTGTCGTAGATCGCGTCGTCGTACAATCTTCTTAGTGCGCCCGCGCTCCCCGGGCCATTATCGACTTCCCCGGGTGATCGCTTTTCGCGCGGGCCTCCGCGGATGCCGGTCGGTTGTACGCGCCGCCATTCGCCCCACACTCCGCCGCGCGGTTATTCGAAAAATGTCCGCGTTGTTTGCGCGCGCCACGTTACGAGATAAGTAACGCGAACGCGCGTTTTGTTCCGATTATCCGAAATGTCGTCGAACGTCGTGCGCGCGTTCGTAATAACCGGACACTGTTGTTGTTGTTATACCGGCCGTAAACTATTCCTACGCGTGTTTTTTTTTTCGTTTTTATCAATTATTCGTTTTCGCGCTTCGTCGTCCACGTCTTTTTTTTTTTATTATTTCTATTACTAATACGACGCACGAACGTTTGCCAAGTTATGCGCGCGCTCGCTCGTATGTGCAATACGGTATTATTACGACGTCCTTGAAACGCTCTCGAATACCACCGCGGATATTATCGAACGATACTTAATAAACCCGTCGACGATTGACGAAACGGTTTTCGCCTATACACGCGCGCGACGTTATTTTCTCGCCGTACGTATATACACGCGTAAATACGAATCGTAGCCGTCCGTCGATCACTACGACGGTCGTGTCGCTACGGACGGGCTCGTTAAAAACATACGCGCGTATTATCGTACGTTTATAAACGGACGACAGAGCGGCGGCGGTAGTTCCGTCAATATTTTCGGAGTCAACACACGTGTACGCGTGTCCGATCCAGTCGCGGCGTGTTTGCGGGCGACATGTTTTCGTTGGACGGCGAGCGATAGTATGTGTGTTATCCCGTCGTTTCGCTTGTAGTAGAAGACGCGTAACGACGTAGACGACGCGATAAAAATACCCGAAAAACCGCCTCTCTGGATATTCGTGTTGTCGTACGTGGCGCCGGCACATTTAGCGCGAGAAACGAACGCGGGCGAAGTGTGTGTGTGTGTGACACTTGCGTTGTTCGGTCTCGTAAATGCGCGCGCGCGTACACGCCGTTTTCGAAACGCGCGGGCAGCAAATCGAGCAGCGGGGCTAATCTAACGAAAGCGCCTTCCCCCCCCCAATCCCGAGTACAACGTTCCTCGGCCGTGTCACGTTTATTATCAACGGGTCGTTGTCGTTAATGTTTGGTTAATTATTCGCGCGTATTTCCGACCGATTTTAATTAATAACGGCGAACGAACGGTACGAAACGTGAGTGGCGGCGTGTACAATACGTTCGGTAATAAAGCTTTTTCGAATCGTGTCGCGCGTGTAATCGTCGTCGTTCGTTTAGTTATTTTTTTCGGTTTTTTTTTTTTTTGTTCGTTCCGGCCGAACAATTTCCGTTCGTCGACGACGTTTCCAAGTAGGACTTTTTAGCGCCGTTCCAAAATCTCACCCCGGGGGTGTGTGGGTGAGGGTGTGTGTACGGTTTGTTAACTTTTCGATAACGTTTAATACGCCCGCGTACCCTTTACGTCGTGTATACCGTAACGCGACGTGTGTAGTAAACGTGCGGCGATCGAATCAATTGTTACAAGTGTTTCGGCGCGTACCTGTATAATATAATCACTCGTTTCCGAATTATGTACGATATTCCGCGTAGTAGTAGTAGTAGTATATTCGTACGGAAGTTTTCGGAAAGTGCGGCGAGTATTCGGAGAAGGTTCTCGAGAAATGCGCTCGTTGTTCGTTTACTATATTGTCGGTATTATTATTATTATCGTACCAAGTTCGCGTAATTTGAACGGCGCGTGACCGAAGACCGGGGGGGGCGGGGCGTGGTCCTTGGCGAAAATACGTTGACGATTTTCGGGTGCTCCGGCATTTTCGTCGATCGAGAATAATACCCCGTACGGTTGATCGAAACGTGTTTTAAACGTATTTTCCCGCGTTATCGTTGACAATCGCTCGTAAGTTGGCCGAAATTACACGCACGCACGAAAAATAATGGTACGAACGGAACGAGTTTCGTAATGCGCGTAAAAACAAAACCGTTATTTCCAACGTACCGCCGTAGTATATGCGTGTGGAATTGTGTAACGAAAAATTAAATTTCTCGAACGTTCTCCGTTTACTACGTCCTATTATTAATACATTCGGCGGAAACGCCGGGTCCAACGTGCGCGTGTAGTAGTAGTACGTAATAAAAAAAGTAAACACACGTCCGTCGGTTTTCCAACGCGTTTTCGCGTTTTAATCGAAGCGCCGTTCGTATTATGTATATATATATATATGTAATCGGTTTTTTTTTTCTTCCGTATCGATATATTTTTTTTTTATTCGCGCCACGACGTTCGAAGGCCTCGGGCCCGACACACATATCGTATTAGAAGGCGTTTTGCGTAGGCAATTCAATAGCGCCCTTGAACACGACGGACGGGGTACTACCGAACGGATAAATATTCGCCGCCGCGTTCGTTCGTTTTACCGCGCGTGGACCGGTTTTTTAAAATCGTCCTCGCCAATTAAAAATGACGCCCGGCCCGGTAATTCGCGTCCGAATCGAAAAGTCGGTCCCCGTTACGGCGCCCGCGATTCGCGTTCAATCACCGTCGCCACGCGGTCAATTAATATTATTATTATTATTATTATTGCGACGCGCGCGTGTAGCGTAAACGATATAACTGCCGAGTATCGTAAACGACGGGTCTCGTTTTTTTTTTTTTCGGTACAATAAAAAAAGAGACGTTTTGTTTTACCGATATAATAAATATCGCGGCACCGAACCGTGCACGTAGGGGACGTCGTCGTTCGGTTTTGTTTCGTTTTTCGAATACGTAAACGACCGGAAAACTTTCCGTCGTAATCGACAACGCTACGCGATATGACGTCAATAGTAGTCCACTAGCGGTCGTTGTTGTACGCAACGCTATCGTGTAAAACGAACGTATTCGTGTTTCCGAGTTAATTAATCAATTGTGTGTGCACGGATCGTGCGCAATTACTACGGCCCTCAACTCGTCATTTCCATACGAAAGCCCGTCGGAATTCCCGGCGGTATTCGTTTTTTTTTTTTTTTAAAATAATCGTGTCGACGGCGACGGACGTTCGCCCGCGCTATTTCGTGTCCGCACGAATTTGTCGGCAATACCCGACGACGGTGTATTCTCGATTTTTCGAATTTTTCGTTTTTCTCGTTAAAATGTAGCGCTACCGGCGGGCGTGTCCGTTGTTCGTGCTCCGGCAACTCGGGCCATTGTGCGCTGTGTGGGGCGAAAATTAACGCGACCATTGTGCGGTTTGAAACTATACGCGCGCGCGTGTTTTTCCGTCGTCGTATTGTCGTTCCCTTCGTTCGTGTTTTTCGTCGCGTAAAGTTTACCGAACGAATGAGACGACGTGTCCGAAAACCGAAACATTCCTATCCCCCCTACAAAAAAAAAAAAAAAACCGAAAACAAACGCTCTAAGGTGTGACGGTTCGTGTTTCTCTGTACACGCCGGCGTATTTTACATTCCCGTAGGCGGTCTCGTTCGTTCGAGAGTTACGACGATCGATTGTTTAAATTACTCCGAAAATAACCGAACTCGATATCGCCTTAAAAATTCTATATTTAATATAGCGCCCGAGCTCTAAATCACCGACGTGTGGCGCGTGACTAATTTCGTAGTCATCGGTGTGTGTGTGTGTGTGTGTTAGTCTGTGATTGGAGGGGGCATTTAATATAAGCGATAAATTAAAACGTTGAAATCTGTCCGACGTCGTGTTCGAGGGACGTCGCTGTGTCCGCAGTACGTATTAATATTCACGAACGACGTGGCCGCCATCTGCGAATTGAAAAACCGAGAAATTTCCCCCTAACGGAGGAACGACCTTTTTAATGGTAATTGCGTCGTATACATTGTACGCCCGTAATTCTGTGTACTTTCGTTGGTTCGCACACACACACACACACATATATCGTTAGGTGCGTGCGCAGGGACTTTGTCGGCCAGTGTATTGTGCACGACAAAGTCGGGTAGTCAAAAAAAAAAAACACACACGTCCGTGTAATTTTGAGGTACGGAAAATATGCGTTTTTGCCGCGTGGTTGTGCGGGAACGGAACCGCCACATGCGTTTCGTTATTATCGCGTCGCGGAAAACGGCGAATTTGTTTTTTTTCTTGTTGCCGTGAAAACCAAAAATCGTACGAAAAACGACGGCCGTCAGTGGCGTATATATAAATACGCGTAAAGCGCTCGGCGACGAAAAGTCGTGTAGCGGATTTCGAAAAAATCGATCGAACCGCGGAATTTCGGCATTGCGTTACGATCCGCCGGCCGGCAACACGTACCTTTAAAGGGCCGACGGAAAAACGGTCGAACACACGGCGAACGTCCCGTCCCCGTACACTTTTCGTTGTTATCACGCGCGGCCGGTAATTTGAAACAGACATCCCGGCGAGTATTCGGCAACCGGAAAAGACACCGACGGCCGTGGAGGCGGTTAGGTTAGGCGTAAACGATCGTCGAAATATTTCCGTTCAGTTCGACGTACTTGGACGCAACATATCGCGTGTCACACGTTCCAACGAATACGTCCGGAACGGCGGCGCGCGTTCTATATGTTTATTTTCGCCGGTACGCGATTGATTCGAACAAACCGACGTTCTCGAATCGATTCGTGGTTACGTTTCTTCAACGCGGGACACGTATTTCCCAGGCTTTGTGGGGGACAAGCCCCATTATCCCGACGCACCTTCCATTTAGCGGATAAGCGCTACTCAAGGGACATGGCCGCAAGGGCCACTATGGACCCACCAGCACCGAATCCGAAAGTTCGTACCCTATTTTTGGGCTGGGATGGCAACCTCGTTTGGTACCCGGTCCCCCACCGGGTGAGTAGGTTAATGTTTCTACTATCCAACGCCTGTCCCACAACCACCACGTTTCAGCTGAGAGAGCAAGCTCCTCAGCCATAGTGGGCCATTGACCGCAAGAACGGCAAGAACGTCCCCGCGAGCTATATTACCACGCCCGTGGTACCGACTAGGTTTGAAATCGACATCGGTTGGTCAACTCGGAGATGTTATTGACAACAATCTCGTCCCCGCTATTCTAGCCACCACGCCGGCTAGCGGTGGGCCATGTCTCTCAATTCCTAAGGGACTAATTTCTTCGCATCGACGTTACATTTATTTTCATTTCTTATATTCTTATCATGTAAGGCCCCTTTTTGGCTCTCAAGATTCTTTCGGCAAACTTTGCCAGCGCATTTATATTTGTACCCGATCTTAGAAAAGCGCTTGTTTCGCAAGGCCAGTCTTCATTTCTTACGTGTAAAGTTTCTTTTAATTTATTTCTCTCCTCGCGCGGGACAGTTACGACGTAATTCGATCGCGTTTATACGCTTTTCCCGTTCCCCCTCCAAATTACCAAATAAATCGCCTAACGTATCGATCGAGTTATACGCGTCATAAAACGTTTTTATCGAATAGCTTAGTCGAACGAACAACGCGGCGCGTATTTAACGAAACCGGTGATAAGAGGTATTGGGTCGGCACTCGTTCGTAAACGGGAGATAGGCGGCGGCTGTCGTTAGCGTTACGTTATTATTTGCGATTCGAAAGCGACGATAAAAAATGAAACCGCGTTCCGAAAATGATGCCGAACTACATTATTTATACCGCCGTAGTACGACGTTCGAAACTCGCCTAAAAACGTCGAGTTGCGTCCAAAACTCGCCTAAAAACGTCGAGTTGCGTCCAAATAATCTCGCGCCCGACGGAACACACAACATCGAGAAAACGGTGACACCGGACCAAATACAATTTACGTACAGGAGGGGCCGCCGTTGAGAAAAGCGAACGTGCCGCTTTCGTCGAGAAAAAAAGACCCTTTTTAAATGTGGAACGCGCGCGTACGACTGTCGCCGTAAGGGACCCCCGCCGAGTATCTACGGTGGTTTCGATACGACGAGGAGCCGTACAATATTGCGAACGGTACCTACCGACCGACCGACCGTCTCGTGCGAACACGGGCGACGCGCCGCCGCGCCGTATCGATTGAGAAAACGAACGCCCGGCCGCCACGCCGCGCGCGCACATGTTAGTCCCGATGACGGCGGTGACGGCGACGCGCGCGTCCTGCGTCATTGCCTGCTGCCGGCCGAGAGCGCACGCGTCACCAACGACGACGACGGGCCAGTAGCAGCCACCCTTCGGCGACGGTGTGTGGTGGAGAAGGGTCGCGGCGACGGGAAAAACGTCGCTGGCGCCCGGCGAATTTTCCCCATTTCGGCCCGTCGCGTCGTTCTCCTTATTATTATACCGGCCAATAACGAAATTCGGGAAAAAGGGTTAGGTAGAGTGTTTTCGCTTTACGTGGGCCTTTCGTCTTCGTCCTCCACCATCTCACCTCATCACGGAACCCCGCGCGAGAAATCGTCGCGTTTATCGTACCACGGGATTTCCCGTTTTTAATTATCGTTTTCGTAATTCCGACGACCGTGTCCGAATTCCGTCGATGGCCACCGGGAACATATTAACTCGGGTCGCCGATCAGCTCGTGTCTCTCCTTAGCCACCGGATCGACCGAGGAACGATTCCGCCGAATTGTCTGCCCGCCGCGTCGGTACGTGACGGAATCGCGCGCGATCGTTTTCGTTCGAGAATGACAATGATACCTTCCCCCCCCCTTAGTAAGCGCGTTTTCTCGCGGAAAAAACCTTGGATGCCCTCCCCCTAGGGCGGGGTGGGGCGTAAATTCGTTTCGAACGTACGTCGCGCGATTTTTTTATAAAGTACAACACGACCGGCGTAGGAGTCGTTTTATTTTTTTATCGAGTCGGAGATCGCGTATCGTTAAAAAACGCGAACGATTACGGATCCGTACGTCCGCGGACGACCCCAATCAGCCAACGCTTGTGACCATATTAATCTCGTCAAGTTCCCGACCGGTTCACCGTGTGCGCGACGTATTCAGGTTTTTTTTTTTCTAATACCGACGATTCGAACCGTAACCGAATTTTTCGTCCAACTCGTACAACTCTTAACGTACGAACGTTCGAAACGGCGCCGGTATTTGTATTTCGTTTTTCGGAATTTTATAAATCGGTCGTCTTTTAACTTGGGTTTCGACGAAAATCCGGTAGAGTTTGAATCGTCGACGGATCGACGAAATCGTGTAGGTCACACGCACGCCCGGCGTAACCGTCGAATCGTCCGTAGGTCACATAATTGGTGCGCGCGTCTCCGCGAAATACTCGCCCCGTTACTATTCGCCCTCCCTCTCTCTCCCTCTCCCAACTCCGTGGCCAATTACCGACGCGGTTTTCCAGCGGACGGACAAAACGTTAACCGGGACCACCACCACCACCCGCCAAAGAGCGTTCAATTTGATATAAACGCGATCAATGGCGTCAATTTCGCGACGACTTACGTAGACGCCTTTTTCGTTTTTTTACGGTACCCAATGCGTACGACTAAATAATACTTTTTGTAAACCGACGTTCGGCGTCGTAAACGTCAAAACTCCGTCCCAGCGTCGTCGTAACTAGCGAATGATTGAACCCGTCAACTCGTTTCCCCCCCCCTCAGAAATTTACAAATCGTTTCAATCGATTCGCCGACGACAATAACTCCGGGCGTGTGTACAATTATACGCGCGGCACCGTTTAACGTTCGCCGTCCCGCCAACGATAAAATTTTAATAATCGACGGCCGCAAAATGTCAATGCAACGGACGCGGCGTGCGGTACTGTCCTGTGTTCGTGCTCCGGGCACTGTTCGCGGCCCGTGAATTTGTACCGCGGCCCCGAAACGTCATATTTACGGTCGTCGTACGCCGTTTTTTTGTTTCCGTACCGCGTGGCCAAATAAATAATAAGCGAACGCTCGAAAATATCGAACGTGACTCGTCGTCCAATATTTGCCGAGTACGATTGTCGCGTGAAAAAAATCCCTTGTATATACGCAAACTATCGCGCGGTGATGCGGAACGAGACGTGATATTTGTAGAGCCGGTCGATCGTTCTCGCTCTATTATAGTAGTCGTTTGAAATATTCGAGCGCGGTTTTGTTCGCTTATCGTAAAAATATTGGACTTTTACACTATATATTCGACGCGGGTGTGCGCGCGCCCGTCCTCCCGCCCGCGTGCGCGCGCCTAAAACGTTCGTAATTTACAATCGAATAGCGTTACGAGATTACGTATCGTCGGTATTTCCTCCTCGCGTATTTCAATCGCCCGCTAGGGCAAATTTGAATTTATACGCGCGCACGCGTTAACATATATACGCCGTGTTGTTGTCGACGTGAAAACGACGTCGAGACGCGGCGGCGGCGGCCGTCGAACTTTAGCGCCAGAGTCGTCACGCGTCTCGTGCCGGCACAGAGTAGTACATTTTCGTCCGGTATACCTTGGGTGTCCCGCTTTAACAGCGTCGATCACGGGCAATTCGTCGGTTTCTTTTCGTTTTTCTAGTCTGTTCGACACGAATCGGTGTCGTCGTCCGCGCGTGGTCGCCGGTTTCGCGTACGGTTTATTTTTGTACTAGGAAAACGATTTTGACGCGTTTTGGCAACTCGTCGCGGTATTCTGACTAAAATTACGAACGCCGGGCATGTTTATATATATATATATATATATATATACACACACACACGCGTAACGTCATCGGGGTAATAATAATTATAGAGCGTTTGTCGCGACGCACGAATATAATTAACCTGCGCGCGGATAAAAGACGTGTTTTTTTTTTTTTTTACTCGTAAATTCCCCGTAACGACGACGAACGCGACGGAACAGAATTAAACGCGTCGTCGTATTGTCCATACGGGGGGGGGGGGGTTCGTCTTTTATTATTGCGCCGGGTGTGCTCGGGACGGGGCCGCCGTCGCGTCGTTTCTCGTTTTCATATTGCGCTCGGCGGCGGC
Organism: Geopemphigus sp. TES_GeoC_2020; assembly: GCA_025469175.1. Classification (NCBI taxonomy): domain Eukaryota; kingdom Metazoa; phylum Arthropoda; class Insecta; order Hemiptera; family Aphididae; genus Geopemphigus; species Geopemphigus sp. TES_GeoC_2020. The sequence continues at coordinate 28,083 of JAIPRN010001170.1, forward strand.
GGCGGCGGCGGCGTTGAAAGTTTTCGTTTGTAACGCTCGGCGAAAGTTGGCCCGACGGGAGAAAGCGCCGCGACACATTATCATTACGCCCCCGCGCTCGTACGTACGTCCTCGACGGGAATTCGAGCGTAGCGCGGCGGGCCTTCTCCGTGTTTCCGTTTGTCGGCGAAAGCGGTAAATTGTGGCGACGATTTTATATCGAAACGGATCGATCACGCCGTCCGATTTCTACGCCATTTCCGTGTCCGTCCGCCCCACCCCCGCACACCCCATCGTCACCTGTTGTTCGCCGTTGATTGCGAAAAACATCGTTCCCGTTGTTACCACCGGTTTTATTCGCGGAACGGTTTTTCCGGCACATTAGTCGTTTACGTCGCGACCTCCCCCCCCGCGCACATTGTCGTGGGTTTGTACGACGGGTCCCTGCGCCGGCGTTGTTTCTGGTCGCTCTTTTATTTTCCCGTTGTCCAAAACCCACTCGGCGCCGCGCTTCGTCGTTCCGGCCGATTGGTAATTAGCGTTTCGCGTTCGCGCGCTCTTGATTTCGCCGTGTCTATACGACGCGCCGGAGTGGCGGCGAATAAAACGTTCGCTCGGAAAAACGGCGGACGACACGCGTGAACGTTGGATCCAACGTTCGCGTACGGACGGTTGTTTGTGTTGATTCGGCCGCGCGTGCGCGCCCGCGTATCCGTAATCGCCTAAAAATTTCGGAACGCGGCACGGGTTCGATAAACTCGTCGTCCACGTCGCGTCGCGGTAAACGCGCGAACCGATTTTCCAAAAAAAAAATAACCGTCCTTACCTACCGTAGTCGTTTAATCTTTCGAAACGAATCGCGAACGTTCTGGTCGTCGAAATGTCTCGACTAACCAAATTGCCGTTTGTCGCTCGAGTCCCGCGTGGCGGTTCGTTGCGATGCGGACGCCCCCTTGGGAGGGGGGACGTTACAGCGTTACGATTATCGTTCCGTCATATCGTATTTTCCGTACTTTGTACAACATTGAAAAAACACCGCTGCGTCGAAAACAAGTGATAAAATGTAATCAAACACGATCGGCCGGCATGAGACTTTTCAACCGTTTCGTAGTGTTTCAGCTATTGACGTGTTATTTGTTTTTCGTGCGCGTTCGAACACCGCCTGTTGTTGTACCTCCCGTCTCCCTCACCGACCCCGTCCCGCCGCCACCCGTTACGCGTAGTTGATAACGGCGAAAAGGTTAAGTCGTTCAACTCTAAGAGGGGAACGAACGAACGCGCATAGTGCCAAACTCTCGGAGCGTTCGGACAAAACGGAAAAAAAAAAACGAACGAAAAGTTCCTTTTGAAAATTAAGGAAAAGCGTCGACGTTTCGTAAAGTAGTTACGGAGTTCGTTAAAAAAAAAAAAAACAGAGTACGCGCTATTATAATCGCCGGTTAAAGTAGTGTTTACGCGCTAATGGCCAAGTTTCTCGCCGTATTGTTGCGTAAGCGCAACAATATCGAATTGTCGCCGACCTAAATATATATATACGGCGTACGTGTTTTTACCTGGCAGTAGTTAATAGGGGAGAACGGCGAGTAAAACGTGTAAAAGCGAGTCGGAAAATATTCGTTAAACGTTTAAACGAAACGTTACCGTTTCGGAATGACTTCGTAATTTCGATTAATAAGTCGTTACGTTAATGGGTTATACTCGTCCCGGCGTGTGTTAATGCCTAGCCTTGGGACACACGGACTCCGTACGTATACGAATATTGCTAGTATTCGTAAAATCGTCGGACATTTAGGACGAAACAATATATCCCGGAACCACCACCACCGGGCACTCCTCCTCTCGGCGGATTTCGTAGTCGTCTCGTATTTACTACGTACGTAACTTACGACAAAGTTTATTCGCGCGACGCATACTGTGCGTAGATTTACTTACGGCGTCGAATTATTTTTGAAAAGGGTCGCGACCGCGCGTATACTTGTTGCTTCGATTCGAATCGAGCACTCGGCGGCGAGTGGACGACGTTTATTATCGTTTAGCGCGCGTTGTTCGGGAATCCGCGATATTTTTTTTATTTTGACGAACGCGTTATAACGATTGCCGCGGACTCGCGCCACGTTTTCTTATTGCGTTTCCAAGGTCGAGTCGATTATAAAAAAAAAAACAACACGTCGTGCGCACCCAACTCCTCCTGAACGTTTCGTTTTCTCCGCGCTCGTCTCTAGATTTAACCACGCGTACGTGTACACGCGAATCAACGTTTATGTTCCGCGGCGACGAACTACCCCGAAACACGAACGAATCTATTCGTCGAACATATATACTCGACGCGGCCCCCAGTTTGTTTGTTTGGTCGAACGTGTGCGCGCGTGGTCGTAATTCGCGCGCCGTCGTTAATCGACTCGGGTAAACGTGTCCAATAATATTCGACCGAACGCCGTTGTAGTAATTCGCGAATGCGTGAAACGCCGCGTCGGTTGGGGGCATCCTTGGTAGTAGTAATTGCTAGTAGTTACGTGTGGCGAAGAGCGTGTTGTTTACGTAATTCGATTAAAACGCGCCTGGGCTACGAATAAAAACACGTACGGTTCCGCGATTATAAATATATATATATACGCGGTTTTTTTTTCTCGAAAATTTCGGTCTACGGTATGTACGATATACGTCGAATTAACTACGCATGTAAAACGGTTGTTTACGTTTATTTCGGCGTGTAATACTTACGCGAACAATTAACGAATAGACTGGCGAAATTAAAAACACCCCCCCCACACACACACACACGTGGAATTCGTTTCCGTGTTTGTCGTATCGTTTAAGTACATATTTATTTATTCACTAATTTGACGGGCAATGCCTTTTTTTTTACACGGTAAATACACAAAACCGATATAGAATTCGCGCGTTCTTTAACATTAATCACGAACGTACGTAAATAATCGAACTAAATACTTAAACGGAGGATCGGCATTGGTGTTCTTCGAAAAGGCTCGTATACTAACTGGTGGTAGTATTAGGAACATCGATAGGTAGATCGAATGAAACGGGGTGGTAGGTACCATGGGACACAGAGTAAAGAAAGACGGACGGGAGAATCGATTTTTTATCGTTTAATAACCCGGTAATGAATTTTTAAGGCCTGCGTGTCTACCTACGCTCGACTCGGGTAGACAAGCCAAGATATGTGGTTGGTTCACGAGGAATTTTACGTACGAATTTGGCGAATCGTGAAAACCTTTAACGCGTCGTATTATCGCTTACGGCGGTGTTCCGACGCGTATCGTTAATTTAATCAATTTCGAAATACCGTACGCGCGCCCCACGTCTAATTGATAACTGTAGCCCGAAGATTATAAGACGTCGCCGCCGTCATTGTTCTAATACGTTTATTGGCGTTTCGATAAAACACCGAACGTATTATTATTATTATTATTATTATCGCGGTACGGCAACAATGTCGGTCAAAATTACCGTTTAAAAGACCGTCTGTAGAACTAACGCGGATTGGCGCCGAGCGAAGACAAATAATTAGCGAAATCGTCGGCAGTTGCCCGACGACGTTTTTCGGAGTTGTGACGACGTACCTCCGATTATGTACGCCGGTAATTACTTTGGACGAACAAAAAAAATGCCGAAACCAACGTCAATTATCCGATACCGAAAACCCGTATTTTTAAACGGGCATAAATTACTACGGGTCGTCGGTATTTTTTTGTTTCGGTTTCGTGTTTGCCGCTTAGAATAGCACCCGTCTGTTTTATATACGCTCGAGTCATACATGTATTGTTTACGACGTATGTACGTAAAAAATAACCACGGTGCGGCGTGGTACGTGCTTCGTTTTTTCTCGTATTATTTAATAAAAAATTCCCCGATCGTAATACGGGCGTACAGCACAACAGTGCGCGCTTGTTGTCACGCTGGGGTCGGACGAACGTGAAAACTCGTATTCGATCATTTCGAGTTGTTTTTATTTCTCTCCGGCCGTTTACGACGTTTTTCGAAAATGTCGATTCGTAGTCGGCCTCTTCCTCCCCACAGATACGTACGCCAACAAAATCGGTATTCAAACGTACTTAATTCGAATTCCCACGTTATTAGCCCGAAAATTATCGCTTCGTCGGATCTCAGTAGGAGAACATCTATACGCTTATATACGTTGTGTTTTCGTACAATTTATTAGCCGCGTGTTACGTAATGATTTTATCGATTCGAATAATTTCGTAATTTCTGTTCCGTTATTTATCAAACGAATTCCGAAAACGGAACAATTAAATACGCGCGATCCGGCGTATTATTATCGACGTTAACACGAAAAAATCGCGCCAACGTTTCCCCGCCCGATAAGAGCGATTCGCGCGTTTACCGTTTTAAAAAATCGCGTCCGTTTAACCGCGACGAATTTCGCGTTCGACATCCCTTCGAGACGGCCGTGACGAGAGAGAGGTACGCCCGTGTATTATTTCGCTATTCCGTCGACATTTGTAAAAACGGTCGACGGTTTTTTTTATACGTCCGTCGTTAACTGGTTAGTCGCACTTTTCTAATCATCGCCGCCCCTCCTCGGCTATACCGAGTGGACTAGAACCACCGCGACAGCGTGGGCGTTCGACGAATAAAATAATACACCGCGTGTTTATCTCGAAATTTCGGGTCGTCGGTTTCCTATCCGTAGCGCTTCCTCCTACAAAGTACAACTGCCCATGCCTTGGTTGAAATTGGCCAACTATTTGCGTCGCGTTTTTATTTCCGGAACGTTTTTCGAATTATTATTCCGCGCCCGTAAAAATCGGTCGGTATAACGCGCGCGCGCACGTTTATCCGTAAAGTATCGTCCAATTACTCGGCGAACGGAATATAATAGCCGTTTAACGATTAAATAATTATAGGAATACTTCGAGTTTTTTCGACATAAAATCGGCTCGTCGTATCTTTATTATAAACGCGTAATTATTATTACGAAATCGGAAATTTTGTTAACCTTGTATTAGCGACTATCGGTACGGATTAATTCGACTACTTATTTATCTATAAATACACAAACATACATTTACATACACACACACATTCACACATACACATACGCACACACACACACATACGCATACACACACACATAAAAACGTACGTTGTCGGTTTTTTTTTTATTTATTCGCCTACCGTATTCCGATTTGATTTCCACAAACAATTCCGTCAAACGCTCCGTATACGTAATATTATCGCCCGTGTTGTGTGTTACGTTGAAATCGTAAAACGTTTTCTTTTTAAGCCCCCCGTATAAACGCCGTATTTCGAAGTTTACCATCAATTGTAGTCAATAATAGCGTTTCGCTGTGCGCTATCGTCCGGAACGTGTCCCGCAATTAAAATTCGTTTAATTTCCGACGCGAGAACGCCGTCGATTTAGAGAATCGGTTTGTTTATTGACGTAACCAAGAAGACCGGTCGATTGACCTTTTTTAAGTTTTTCGGACTCGACAGCGCGTCGTGACGCGTGTGAGACGCGCACGCCCCGGCGTTCGACAATATTGCTCTCGCCGAACCGCTTCGGGACGTATTTGTGTCGGCCCGCGTGCGCTCGAATTGTTGTTTCGCGTCCAAAGATGGTCGCCGTGTCCGACGGACGATATTCGTTCATTTTCGGCGGAACCCCGAAGAAAAAAAACGATCACGGGGGCCCGTACGGACGGCTGTATTGTAATCGCGATAAAAACGTTATATTTTATGTTCGGCTACGTACCGATTGCGATTTATCGTACAATTACGAGTGATCGTCGTAAATCGTCGTCGGAGTGTACACGTATCGACGGCGTTACTCTTTATTTCGTCGTAAACGATAACTCGCTAAACACGCCGCGGCCAATGAGGAGGGATGGGCGGCCGGTGGTGAACGGCGCGAAGGTGTAAGTAGTACGGTTCTCCTCGAGTACGCCGCCAGAAATCCGAGACGCATTTTTCCCCCCTCACGTTGGCGCCGTATTACGACGTACGACTTGGTGAATGACAATGAGCGGCGAACGGTGGTAGCGGTGTGTTGTTATCCGTATGATAAAATATCGCCCCATATTTCGAACGACGCGTCCGGACGATTATTTAAATTTGATTTTCGTCGTTTCGGCGGTAAATGTCGTCCAACAACGGAAAAATTCACCGTCGCCCGTATTTTATATATTATCGAAAACCGAAACGGTGTCTGGGGGGGGCGTTTACCAATTATTCACGAATATCGATAGGGCCTTAGAAACGTATATCGCGTGGAGTTTCCGATCGCGGATTGGTTATTAAATGTTTCGAAATCCGAATGTCGCGTCGATATACGACGAAAACGGTGGCCGACGAAATTAAACGGGCAAGTCGACGCGTGTCCTTAATAAAAGTGTTGTTGCGCGACCGTCAGAAAGTTTTGCACCGCGTTGTGGGCGGAGGTGGGGCGCGCGGCCCCGGGCCGGTAATCGATGTCAATGGAAATGGAGCGTGAATGGCCTTTTTTTTCATTTACACGGTATCGGCAATACCTTTACTGGCCCGGAACGCCTGAAGGGGGGGGGGAGCAGTACTTCGGACCAGTGTGTCGCCGTCGTTTATTTGAAAACGCGACTTTACAAAAATTGGATAATCCGATCATCCTTAATGAGAAGGGCGAGCTATCTCCACGTTGTTTTACCTCCCGCCCTCTAACATCAAATCTAATTCACGATAGTTCTTAAAAACGTGAATGGTACACAGGACAATCCCCTGCCGCGAGGGTAGCCATTTACGTCGTCCTTTACGAAAACTAAAAAGTAAAAATGATCGTTCGTCCCCGATTTAGCGGCCTAACCGCCACCCCCTTTCCCTCTGTGGCCACGACGACGCGACGAAGTTGTCACGGCCTTTGCCTTTGTCGTTCGGCGATTTCCTTCGTCATCATCACACCGACTCCGCGAATCGGACGACGGCGGCGTCCCAGTAAACCTGAGATTATTCGACCCAGATCGCCAGAGCCGAATAGCGTGAATGGCCTAACCGCGGGCGATTTGTGTACGATCGCCTAGTGTTCCCTCCCGAATTAATAACGGCGGTGGCGGCGACGAAAGCAACAAACAACACCGACGAAATGGCTTGGAGAGGAAAATTGACGGACATTTTTCTCGAAAACGTCGTTTTCCAACCCACACCGGAGGCGCACCGTCTCCTCTTCTTCGACAGCGGTGGCGGACCCCTTCTCGACGATATTTCGCGGTGTCTCTTCCGGATGGGGTGGGAGATGGACGAGCGGCGGCGGCCGTGTGTACGTAAGCGGTGGGAAAAAACTCGAAATCGGCAACGGGCGCGCGCGCGTCCTCTTCGGCGGCCGCCAGTACGGACGCGTGACGGTGGTGGTGATGAAGGAGGAGGAGGAGAAGGAGGAAGAGCAAGCGACGGCAGCGCGCTCTGTACCGTCGGGTCGGCAATTAGACGCTCGGACCGTGGACGGGGAACGGGCGCGCGTCGGCGGGACCAGTTTCTCGCCGTTTGTCAGTGCCGTCGGTAGTGCTTGTCTGCGTGTGTATACGTATACAGTGTTCGCGCGCGCGTTCCCGGGTGCCCGAAACCGTCGTCGTTTGTACGCCGGCAGAGCGGCGCAAACAAAAGTAGCGCGCGCGCGCTCGTCGATTTTTCCACGGTCGGCGCGGCGCGCCCGTCGGTGTACGTACACGGAGAGGGGAAATACGAGACGGCGGAATCGTATTCACGGATGAATCATCGTCGTTGTTACGCGAACGCCGCGACAAAATGAGCGTTAGCTACATCACTTGGATGCACCAAACGGACAGTCCGGTGTCGTTACCGCCAGTCGTTGAACACCTGACCGCCGCCGCCGCCGTCGCGTCGCAGCAGCAGCAGCCATCGTCGTCCGCGACCGTCGCCGCCATTTCGTCGTCTCAGCAATTACAGCAACCGAAAACGATGACGTCGCCACCGCCGCCGCCGCCGCCGCTGCTGTCGTCCCAAACGACCTCGCCAATGATCGTATACGATCCGCTCACGTCGTTACCGGTGACGTTGTTGCCGCGACCGCCGCCGCTGCTGCTGCCGCCGCCGCCGCCGCTACCGCCGTCGTCGTCGTCGTCGTCATTCAACCAATCGAAAAAACACTATCATCACGCTCGCACGCCCAACATACTATTGCCTCCGCCACCGCCGCCGCCGTCGTCGCCCCTCGTGGTAAGTCGTCGGTCGGTCCCCTCGTCGAAAACCCGCCACGCACACGTACGTACGTACGCACACACACACACACACACACACACACACACACACACACACACACAACCCCCCCCCCCCCCCGGGCGCTACCGGCGAAAAATTGTCGACGGAAAATTTCGTCGTCGTCGTTACGTATAAATATGTAACGGAGTAAACGGTACGAACGACACGTCGTGTTTTTTTGTTCGTCGTCGCGTGCGCGCGCGGGTTATTGTTGGTTAATAACATTGGTCGTAACCTAACCCCTATCGCGGTACTACGCCATCGTGCGGATGGAGGAGGGGGTGGGGAGTATGGATAATGTGCTCTCGTCGTCGCGCATATCGCAATAACGACGGTCGTTTTATTCGTTCGTTACGAGACGTCGTTATCGGCTCGCGCGCGCGCGTTTACAGAAAGAGGATTAACGAACGAACCGCGTGTCGTCGTCGTGCGGCGCGTCGCACGGATATTCTTTTGATCGCCTAGCCCGATAGTCGTACGTGACACGTAAACCGTATGTGTTTGTCGTCGTCCGTCTAGCCGGAAAACGCCAAAAATCGTCTCCACCGTTCACCCGACTTTTCGGGTTTTTTCAGTTTTCCGGGCGGCTGTTTTTGTTTCGGCGGCGGCGGCGCGCGCGCGGGGATTTTTTTGTTGTTATTAGTTCGCCTCGTTTCCTACCGAACAAAATCAACGTACCGGAACGATCCGCTTTTTTTCGACGTTCACAATAACGATAATCATAGTAATAACGACGATTTTTCGTACTCGCGAATACGCAACAATACAACTATACGGTTCGTGCGTGCGTCGTCGAATAGAGTTTTTACAGTTACGCGTGCGCGCGCGCGGTCGTCGCCACTTTACTCGGCTCGCTCTTTCGCGACCCGGTGTATGTGTGCGTGTATGTGTGTGTGTATGTGTGCGTATGTATATGTATGTATGTGTGTGTATATTTATATACATATATGCGTGTGTGTGTGTGTGTGTGTGTCGTGTTTCGCCGGCCCCGGACTACACTGCGCGTCCCGCCACGCCCCTTCCCTAGCCGCACACCACGTCCTCCTCCGTAGTGCCACCGCATCCGTCGGAACATTGGCAACTGCGACCGACCTAACCACCTGTCTCTGTTCACCGATGGACCAGATGTATTTATGTGTATATATATATATGTGCGCTCGCGTTATTGTATCGAAGGGAGAAACGACGGATTGAAAAGGTCGAAAACCGTCCTTCGGCGGGGTCGAATATCCGAAAATCCGTTTCGTATCGTCCGTTTATGTCGCGCGTTCGAACGTTTCGAAAAAAAACAAACCCAATCCCTTTAGCACGAAACACGACCCGCGTAGTAGTGACTTTGGTCACGCCGGTCAAAATACTCATAGTCTCGTCGTCGCGGCCCCGAATATCGCGTACGAAAACGGCGGAAGTCGCGCGCGCGATTTGTTGTTTTTTCGTGGACGCGCTCGCCCGCTTATGTTCGGTCGCGTCTTATTCCGGTCGATTCGTCAGTTTGCCCCGCTAATGACGACGACCCGCGGTTTTTTCGGCGCGCTAATTGACCGGAGCTCGACTTGCCGAATACAATTGCGGTTCGCGATTCGTACCGTCGAGCGACGAATAATACGACCGGAGCTGATGGCCATTATGGGGGCGGTAGTGTTCGTTCATTTTCCATTCTTACGGAAACAAAACGAATACTACGGGGTCGCTGTTCAACATGGAATCCGCCTCCTTCCTAATAGCGAGGGAAAAAATCGACGAGACGAATCCATTCTTCTCGCCCGAACTCTCGGAATCGGGGCCGTGAATCGTCGTATTATATTAGTAAGAGCGCGTGTTGACGAGCACGTTCTAGTGTTTGAATGACCTCCGCCGGTTGTTGTGTCGGCCGGCGTTAATATTTCGGGATATATTTGTACGCGTACGTACCGAGAACGCTCTCTCCGCATGTTCATCGCGTATCCGTTTTACCAAAATAAACAATAATCGCGCGTACTTGAAAAATCATCGTACATATTCCCGCTCTCTCCGACGTCCCGGACGAGATATTTTGAGAAATTCTTCACGAACGCGGTCGTATCCGAATCGCGCTTTGTTGACGACGACCAAATATATTCCGGGAGAAAGACGGACGAGCGAAAAAAAAGTGCGCGCGGGCGAGCCAGTCGACGATAAATTTATGGCGAAAAACCAACTCGGTTCTGAGTATTCGCGCGCGCGCGTGTTAAGACGAGTATTATTATTACGTCGTAAAAGACGACTACTTAAATTTCGTTTTTGGTCGAACGATCAAAGGGGAAATGTTCGACGTACGTTTTTCGACGCGAGCGTGATTTTATCGGATTTTTCTCGTTCGTTTCGCGGTCGCTTGTTCGCGATACGTTCGCCGCGCGTGAACGGACACGAGACGGAAGGACAAAACGGTCCTCGTTTGTACGTAACGAAAATCGTGCGACGACGGTAAAAACGCGCCGGGCGCGTTCCGCAAGACGGACGACCGTGCCAAATACAGGCGCGCTCACATACGCGCAACAACGGCCGATACTACACACGCTAATGTACGCGCGCGCACACGAGTAATACTTCCTGTACGTACAAATACACACACACGCATACACGCACGCACACGCGCGATTCGGCGTTCCGTGTAGCCGCCGGCCGCCCCGCCGTGTTTTTTTTCCACGTTCGTTCGACGTCGTCGCGTATATAAAAATCCGTATTTCTCGCGTTCTCTCTCTCTTTGTCCGATTAAACGAGAAGAACGAAAAACAAAATCCGTCGTCTTAAAACGTGACGCATACTAAATACTATATATAAAATAGGCGTCGTCGTCGTCGTTCTCCTTCTCGACACTACTACCGCGCGTCGTTTTCACTCGAGACGGTTTTTCGACCGTTACCTATCGACGATTGTACGTAATAAAATCTCTACAACCGCCCGGGACTCGCTGTGTAATAATAATATACACGCGCGCGCGCGCGCGTGTGTGTACATATATATATTATAACCTAGCCGCGCTGGTTTTTCGAATTGGTAGCTCGCACAAAAACACGGCCCGACCCCCCGATTTCTCGTCGCCGTATTTTTTTATCCGCCGGTTTTTATCGACTTACCCACGTACACGCACGCACGCACGCACGCATATATACGCCTATTTTTGTATTATACCGAAAACCCCGTCGTGTACCAGACGCGTTGCCCGTGGATTATGTTATATTATATCGTTTCACCCTTTTTCGAACCGTGTACGAGCGGACTACGCTCATCGTCGTCGAGTTTTTGTTTCGGGTTTTTTACGTAACCGTGAACCGATTCACTTCTCCGCCAATACGCTCTGTCCGTCACACAAAGACGTTCCTTTTTCCGAGCCAAATCCCCGGCTCGCCTCGGTCTACACGCATCGCGTTGTCAGGTTTCGTACTGGCGGCCGTGACGAGGGAATTTTCCCGTTCGCCGTCAAAAACGGTCGCCACCTCCCCCTTGCCACGAGAGCGGCCAGTCCGTGAATAACAACGATACTGGCGATTCGACGGGACGGTTTCACGTAATCCGTTAACGAGACGAGTAAAAAATATGCGCGCGACGAATACAATCGAACCGGTGTCGTCGACGTTGTTTCGCCGATGGTATGTTTTTCGTGTTAGAAAAATATTTCTAAACGGGCAGGAATGCCGCCGGGTCGTTGAGATCTAACGACTGTCCGTGTGACTAACCGTTTTTACGGTCCAAGCGTTAAATAATCGAACCGCGGTAACGAGGAATTACGGGAGGGCGGTTGGTTATCGGAGCGAAAATTATATCGACCCGCGAATGTCGATGGCGGCGTCCAATCGCTTCCACTTGTGCGCGGAATACGTTCGGTTATTTACGTCCCGCGCGTACGTCTTAAAAATTACAAAATTCGTCCGCCGCGTGTAGAACGAAAAACTGTATTTCGAACGCGCGTGGTTGGCGTTTTCTACTGTCCCCCGCGCGTCGCGACACTGCCTCCCGTCGTTTTTAATCGCGCGTGTTTACCGTACAAACACCGATAACCACTTCCGCTCTGTCCGTATTTTTGCCGTCGGCAGTTTCCCCCGTCCATCCGTCCCTGTGTGCTGTTACGCGCGCGACATCCGTACGACGGCATGATTGCACGTCATCTCGCGCACTTTTATCCGTACACAGTTTCCGAGTGCTGTATGTATGTATTAGCGCGATCAATAACGGTACGTTACGTATGACGACGGCGGAGACGGATAGCGTACACGTCGGGTTAGTGGACGGGTTTTGTCGATCGAAGCGAGCGCGCGGATAATAATATATACGGCGATTGTTAATCGCGTACGAGAACGACGAGTAGGAAGTTCCGGCGAAAAAACCGCGGAACGGAACGAACAACGAAACCAGTCGCGATTTTTTTCCTAACGAGGTCGTCGCGTCTCTCGCGCCGCAACGACGTACTACGTGTTCGCGCGCGATCCGTCGCTTCGGCGCTATCTATAGCGGACGGCGATCGAGGGGGGGATACGAAAATTTCGGTCATCGTCTCGCCGCGGTTGAATATGTACCGCCGGCGCTCGCGGTGTAAATGATACGAATAACGCAAAACCGCCGCTAAACTGGGTCACCGCGCTCTAGGTAGGTTGACCCGATTTTCGTTCGCCGCCGCCGCGTGTTTTCCGGAAGAAAATCGCTCGTGCTCGGGATCAGGCGCGCCGAGTAAGTAACAATGACGAATACGTTCCGCCAACGCGCGTCGTTATTGCGCCACCACAATAGTAGTAGTGTATGCACGGAGGGAAAGACGACGCGAACGGAACGAAACCGAAACGCGTCGTCGGATGGACGGGAAATCCACTCGGCGCGTTCTTTCCCAACGCCAAATCGAGAGTCGTTCGAACGACGCGAATATACAATTATTGCCACCACTGTCCGTTTATTACTCGAATTAAAAACGACCGACGTTTTCGACTTGTAGCAGTCATCTCGGGTCGTAAACACGCGGTGTGTTCGTATATCAAGGCCGGATTACTGTATAGTACTCGTAAAACGGTGCGTGTGAAATCCGCGCGGCGACGTGTTTCGAAACGGAATATCGGATTTCTTTTTTTTATCGTCCGTCGCGAAAACGTCGGTCAGGGGAAATAATAAAATTATTATGTCCGGGTTGAAAAGACCGTTACCGATCGTTTCACCGAAACGTGTCGGCGTAAAACAAAAAAAAATAATACTCGCCGTGTCGTTACGACGATTACGTTTTCACACAGTCGTCTACTACTACTCGCGGTCGCGTTCGGTGGAACGTGAAACCGGGCGGCGGTGGTTTAAATTATTTCCTCCGTAACGCGCGCGCGTTCGTTGACAACAACGGTTTTCGTATAGGAGCCCCGGATATTCGTCCCCGCCCTTTGCGATAGCGTCGAATTTACGTAAACAATACGAATTTCTTACGTTAGTAGTTGTATCGTTAAACGATCGGAAATTTAATTTTACGAAGAGATTTTTTAATTTATTTTTTGGTTTTTTCCACACTCTTCCGCTCCTCCTCCTCCCCCTTATTCCATCGAATGAAACTAGGTTGTGCTGCTGTTGTGTCTCTTGTGTTGTTGTTCATCGATCGCGACGACGAGTTTCTCGTATAATATATAATATTTTAATTGCTCGGAACGAGCGATTTATTTGTATTTGTATTTTCCACGGTATATATATATATATGTATACACGAGTATATAAGTGTATGTCAGTACCGTATAACCGGTTCGTCGAACTGTGTTCGAAATCAATTCACTCTGCCGAGACTTTCACGCGCATCTCGATAGGAGACGACCGAAACGCGACGACGTCGGTCTCTCTCGCTCTTCGTTATTTGTCTCCGTCTGTCGAGAGGAAAAACGCGCGTGCGTATAACGTTTATTATACGTCGTTGGTCGTTGTATTTCACCGATAATTATTGTCGTGTTTTCGTGGAGACGTCGTTGTCGTCCGTATTCGCTTTTGTGTTTGTTCACGTCGTCGGTTCACGAAGAAAGAGATTTCCGTCGATAAAAACCCGTAATACGAATTCTACTATAGCGTCTGGCGACGTCGTGGCCCGGGTACGATCCGCCGCCACCCGACCTATAACGCGTTGTCGTTTGTCACCCCCGACACTCCACGTCGTCGTCGGTCTTTGGTCCGACTTGGACGGTCGTGTCGGCAACGGGACGACGACAAACGTGTCCGGTTTCTTCCGCCGCGTATCTTACTCTTGCGACGACCTCCATCCCCTCCCCACCAGACGTCCTCTTTTCCGCGCGTAACCCGTGCACGGTTGTTTTTTTTTTTTTTGTTCGTCGTCGATACGGAGAGAAGACGATCGCCGTCGTTCGTTGTCGCGTGTACACTCCTGTTGGCCTACACTAATAAACACAATCACCTGTTGCGTCGTCCCGGTAAAAAGTTGGCCAGTTCAGATCCCTCCCCGAACGGTAACTACAACGTTCGTCGAAAGTACGGGATAATGTCGTCGGGTGGGGGTGGGAATACGCGCCCGAGTTTGTTGTCGGAGATCATCGTGTACGTTCGTTCGCGCGCTTTTTAATATTTACCGAACGGTCCGGCGAAAATTCGAAATATTTATAGATTAACAATGAAATACGGTGACGGAGCGCGTAACGCCTAATTCGTTCGCGTATTTTTAGACTTCCAGTAATAACGCCGCGACAAGACCGCCCGGGGGGAGCGAAACGGTTTTGTTTTTTTCTACACGTTTTTATCGCGACAACCTCGAAGTCCCGTTATTTCATTACGTCGCTGCAAACGCCCTACTTCTACGAACATTTTGACGCGTTTTCGCGTCGTGCACACGCCGCGTCGGTTTGATTGGTCGAGCAAATAAAAACCAAACGACGTAACGACGCCGCGACTTTTCGAACGCTCGGATACGCGATTCTTATTTTCGTTTTTGTTTACCGTGAACGGACGCTCCGATTCCGGTGATTACGCGGGAAGCCCGTGGCCGACGCGTCGTCGTTGTATGTGATCGAAAAATAATCGACAGTCCTATCCGAACGTCGCGACGAGATCGTTAAAAAGACGCGCGGTTATCATTTTCGTTTTCGTAATCTGGGGAGGGGGGAGACTTAGGCAGCGCGCGCGCTCCCGGAACCGGCGAAATCGATACGTACAAACAACGTACGTACATGAAATAATCGTCGTGTTCCCTTCGTCCGTTTTATATATAATACAGTATATTGCGCGTCGTTCGTTCGTGTCGCGCGCGCGCACGCGTCTTGAGTAATTTTTTTTTATATATATATATATATATATATATACATATCTACTTTTCTCTTCGGCCGCCGTCCGTCTCTTCTCGCGCCTATGTACACGTTTATTGTTTTACACTATCAATTGTCGCGCCATACTTGCTCGTTCGTACGCGCGTATTCGTTTTATAATATTTTTTTTCCTATCTAAAACGCGTATATATATATATAGCAGTAATTACGCGTCGCCGCGCGACGTTATAAAATACATTACCGATCGCTAGCCCGGTTTTATAAATAGTATTATAATGCGCGTAACGACGCGGCGTTCTACTCGACCGCGCGTCGTTATCTTCCGCGTACACGAAGAATGTCGTAAAATCGCACGCGCCCGTGTACGCGCCGTTGTGAAACAACCGTAATTTCGTATTTCCGATTTTCGAGCGGTAAATCGAAAAAACGATTCAACGAAAACGCTATTCCGGGTTTTTACGACGGCGGTGTGTACGTATTCGCCGCGTTTAACCACCAGTTGACTGTGGGACGACGGCGACGGTTCCCCCATCCCCACCCCGGAGCTTCAGGGAGAAGAAACTGCCCGAAGAAAATTGTACCCGACGCCGTAATTGACCCCGGAATCGTTTCTCCGGCTCGACGATTCGTACTCGGTTTCCCAACGACTCCTAATAAACGGCCGGCAATTCCTCCCCCACTATGCGTGCCCGACGCGACACACTTTCGTTACCGGCGCTTTTCCGACGTTACACTCGTTTTCGCCCCACTTCTTTCGTCCCGTAATACACGTTCACCGTATCCACGGATACGTGTTCGTCACGTACGTCACTCGAATCCTCCGATCCATTATCCTTTAGTTCGAGCGGAAACGCAACGTTATTTTCTTAAAGACGTCTACCCCGTTTTGGGTACCGTCCGAAATTTGCGCACAATCGACCGCCACCGGTCGTGGAAAATATAAGGCGGCTTCGATTTCACATCCATTCACAGGTCGGCCCGAAATTCCGAGACACTTGCCCGTCGACCGTTGTCCGCGTCGTCCGGCAATATATAATTACGACGATAATAAATAGAACGAATACTATTACTCAATAGGCGTCGTCGGCTTTGTTGTGTGTGTAAAGCAGATCAATCTGTCCGTGTCGAATTGTTCGTGTATGTGACGTAATATTACGCGCGCGCGTGCGAGTGTGTATACACTGGCGTGAGGTAATTGTGTTGTATGTGTGTGTGTTACGAGCGATTTTTGTATACGTACGCGGCGCGAACGCTTTAATTTGGCCAAAAACACTTTCACTTTTTTTTTGTGCGCGTTTCGTTTTTTTATTTCTTTTCGTCGCCTATCCACGTAACGACGACATAACCGTACGCGCGCGTACTCGGTGGAAAAATTATTATCGCCGGACACTGAAAAAACCTTGGAAATCGGCCGCCGTAATAAAAATGTACGGGGGGAGGGAAACACGCGCTATTGTGTGTACTCTTCGGCACCACGTCCATTGCGCACGTCTGGACGCCGACAAAATAAATCATACCTGTGGCGGCGTCCTCGCCGTACGAACAATTTTTATTTACTATACGGATGTCTTCGCGCCGCGTGAATGTTCGCGTTTCAAGGTTTCCGAAAACAAAATGTTGTCGCTTTTTCCCGTCCGAGTCCAACGTCCGGGTAATCTCATGATTATCGTTTTCGTTACAGGGCAACGACGCAGCCACCAACAGTAATTCCGCAGTAGGAGGAATCGGTGGTAGCGGTGCAGGTGGCGGAAGAACTGGTAGCGCCCCCGTGGCGGTCATATCGCGCGGGTCGTCTCGCAGCCGTTCGTCCGAAGAACCGCACATCGGCAAGTACAAACTGCTCAAGACTATTGGCAAAGGGAATTTCGCCAAAGTCAAACTAGCCAAACATGTACCCACCGGGAAAGAGGTAAAATCGCCGAAACGGTTCTCGCGCCACATTCTTCGGCGTAGTAGTAGTAGTAATAATCGTCTGGTTTCCCGGCGGGGGTTTTTGTTATTATAGGTCGCCATCAAGATCATCGATAAAACGCAACTGTTGCCGGGAAGTTTGCAAAAAGTACGTGGACCATTGCGTTACGTGTTCGCGTCAAAACGAAAGCGCGCGCAGTAGTGCCGTCGTAATAATCGTTCGGTTTGTTTGTTACAGCTTTTTAGGGAAGTTAGAATAATGAAAATGTTGGACCATCCGAATATAGGTAAGCCGGTGGTTGGCCGGCGCGTTTTTTTTATTTATATAAACGTTTCGAACCGTCATCATCGTCACGGTGATAAACGATGATAATAATAATAATAATAACGCGCGCGCGCGCGTTTTTCAGTCAAATTGCTGCAAGTCATCGAAACGGAAAAGACGCTGTACCTGGTCATGGAGTACGCTAGCGGCGGCGAAGTGTTCGACTATTTGGTACTGCACGGGCGCATGAGAGAAAAAGAAGCTAGAGCCAAATTTAGACAAGTACGTGCGCGACGAAATCGTTTTCGTCGTCCCCGTGTGTTGTACATAAATAAACACCCTCCCCCCCCCGATACAAATCGTAATAAAATCGTCGCTACTTTGTTCGTAGATTGTTTCAGCAGTTCAATACTGCCATCAAAAACGAATCATACACAGAGACTTAAAGGTGAGAGCGTGTGTTCGCGCGCGCGCGCCCAGTACTTTCGTCGTCGTCGGTTGACACACGGTCGTCGTTGCCGTTGGGTTTTTTTTTTCAGGCTGAAAATTTATTACTGGATAGTGAAATGAACATAAAAATAGCGGACTTCGGTTTTAGCAACGAATTCACGCCGGGCGGCAAACTGTACACGTTCTGCGGTAGCCCGCCGTACGCGGCGCCCGAATTGTTCCAAGGTAAGAACGACTCGACGACGAGTGTGCGTACGGCCCTTCTACACGGTCCAACGTTTTACAGGGAAACGGTACGACGGGCCCGAAGTGGACGTTTGGTCCTTGGGCGTCATCCTGTATACGTTGGTCAGCGGTTCGCTACCGTTCGACGGTTCCACTCTGCGCGAGCTGAGGGAACGGGTGTTGCGCGGCAAGTACAGAATACCGTTTTACATGTCGACGGATTGCGAAAACTTGTTGAAGAAATTCCTCGTTTTGAACCCGCTGAAAAGGGCGTCGTTAGAAGTAAGGAGACGAAATTACAATTTACACCGTCGTCCGTCCCGCGGTCTCCCTCCGCGCGTCGGCGATAAGGGTGGTGGGAGGAGATGGGGGATGGGTTTGGTTGGGCGACGTACACGTACGCGACCGTATTATATAAACCGCGTTCGGGGTGGGGGTCGTTTTTTTTTCTTTTTAAAAAGGTAATCATGAAGGACAAATGGATGAACTTGGGTTGCGAAGACGAGGAACTGAAACCGTACGTGGAACCGGAACAGGATTTCAAAGAACCGAAACGGATAGGTAGGTGTCTGAATATAATAAATGTAAACGAAAACAAAAAAAAAAAACCGCCGCCAAATTCTTTTCCGGCGGGTTTCAGTGTGCCGAGTCACGGAAATATTGGTCGGTATGGGCTACAGCAGAGGAGAAATCGAGGAAAGTTTGTCGCAGGCCAAATACGACGACATATTCGCCACCTATCTGTTGCTGGGAAGGAAATCGAACGACGTAAGCGCCCGTGTATATATTATACGTACTCGCGTGCACATTATATGTCCGAATTTTCTCGCGTAGCCGGAAAGCGACGGTTCCCGGTCCGGTAGCTCGTTATCGTTGCGCGGTATCACCGGGCCGAACCCGGGCGTGAACAACGTGAATAACGTGACGGCCGTGAACAACAGCAGCGGCAACCAGCAGTCGCCGTCGCACCGGGGCGTGCACAGATCGATCTCGGCCACGAACTCCAAGCCCAGCCGACGGGCCTCGTCCGGTGGCGAGACGTCCGCGTTGATGACCGCCCCGAATCATCCGAATACCGGTAACGCCGTCAACACCTCCTCTTCATCGGCCGCCTCAGCAGCAGCAGCAGCAGCAGCCGCCGCCACCGCCGCCGCCGCCGCCACTACCCACGCAAACAGCGCCGCCGCCGCCGCGGCCGCCGGTACCGCCGTGACCTCCTCCGTCACGAACGAACAACAGTTGACGCACAACTCGACCAACAAAACAAGTACACGTTCGTTTAATTCTTTCGTTTTTGGCGGCCCCCCACCCCACCCCGTTACCGCGCCGGCGTAATATTATTAATATTGTACGTACACGTTCGTTCCGCAGACGCCGCGAATTCCACCAATCACAATCACAACGCCATGCCGGGCGCCAATTTCAAGCGCCAAAACACCATCGACGCGGCCAGCATCAAAGAGAACACGGCCCGGATGAATTCCAGACCGGAGAATATGATAGGTGCGTGTTTGCCCGCCACCAACGCCACAGCCGCCACCGCCACGGCAGCCGCCGCCGCCGCCGCCGCTGCCGCAGCCGCCGCCGCCCAGTCACCCGGTCGCCGCTATGTGTATGGTGAGCGAGTGACGGACGGCCGGGGGGAGGGGGTGGGTGTGGGCGATTCCGCTCGCACCGTCGGGTGTGTGGGGTTGTTGGGGGTGGGGACCCCGAAACCGGCGAAACGTGTATACTTATCCCGTGTTTTTCGGGCGTTTTTTTTTTTTTCCCTCCCCCGTGCGTTTTTTTAGGAGCGAAACAACGGTCGTCGCTGGCATCCGGCAGGTCGGCGGTCCGGAGGAGCACGATCAGTTACGACGCCAAAGCGGCGGCAGCGGCCGCCGCGTCTTCGACACCGCCGCCGCCAATCATGGTGGATCCGGCCAGGTACCGTAATTCTTAAACGTACTATTTTTCGTCCGCTCTACACACACTAATCGACAACATATTCGCCCGTTATTTCGACGTATTGTTTTTTTACGTCCGTTTTACACACACACACACACACATATATATATACTTTACTACTACTACTACTATTACCCATCGTTGTTTGGTGGCAAGACGAATAATAATCGAACTAATTATGTTTGCGATGCGTTGGTAATCGGGTCTAGTGCGTTGGCTGTACCTAATTCTGGATGTGGAGATACCCGTTCCAAAGGTCACGTGAAATCCGCCTCTGTGTCTAGCGCCACAGAACACGCCACCGAACCACCTCCTGCCCACCCGAGGTATTATTAATTCCTCCCGTTCGCCGTTGTATCGCGCCTGTTTGCTAGATTGCGTGTGTTGTTGTGTGCTCGGTCACTTTCGCTCTATTATTATCTATCTGTCCGTATCGATCCGTCTGCGCGCGCTTGCATGCCCGTATTCCGTTCGTCCGGCAACACGTTTACGCCGTCGAGTTTATAACTTCACGCGCCGGGTTTTCGATCGCTTTTTCGCCCGGAAACGCTCCCGTTCTTCCGCATTACCGTCGCAACCGGTGTCCGGGACCCCTGATCCTCCACCACCAATTCGTCGTCGAAATCGTTTATTCTTAACCGCGCGATTGCTGCATGACCGATTTTCGGACGACACGCACTAACCAATTTACAAAACGCTCGGGCGTCGTTAACAATAATAATTCGCGTCGCTAACCGCCGGATATACCCTCGTGTCCGGATTCGTCATTTCGTGTACGCAATTTATAACCTACTAACGATTTTGTTTCCGTAGGTTTGCTTCATTAACACGTGTACCTAATATATATTTATATATATAGTTAAAATTATCGTATCGCTAACACTAATTAACGAAAACAATAATAACCGCTCGACAATTTTACTAGAAAAAGTACTCGTCTTTTTTTGTTTTTAGCTTAATGTCGAATTAGCGCGTCGTGTCGGCGACGCGAAATTACGTATTTTGCGCCCGAACGTCGACGATACACGAGTGGTACCGTCGCTACAAGGCTGGATATAATGTCCGAAACTAAGAGCGGCGTTTAATAAACGTCGCGTAGACAATTTTTTTTTCGAAAACGTCGTCGTCTCGTTCGTAATTTGAACGACATTTGTATAGAACAAACGGGACAATAACGTGTTTTCGCTTCGTATCAAACGTCGTGTGTTCCGCGTCTCGTCGGATACGTTATTAATCCGACGGCACTTACGCGCGTGTTTTTGTTCTTTAAACGACCGGTTTTTTTAGCATTGTTATTTTGCCAAAATAAAGCGTATATAGCGTTCGGATTTTTACCTTTTTTTTTTTTTATCTTTTTGTCTTCTGGTCCATCGTCTCGTCCCCGTATTTGTTGTGTGTATGCTGCACGGTAAACGCGAAATACGATTCGCTGTGTTCTCGGTCGAGAGAAAAACTGAACCGAGGTATTATAAAAAAGTCGCGCCGACGTCGGCCCGGACGAAAGTCGCGTAAAGGTTTCGCGGTATTATTTCGAAAGCGACCGCCCCGGGGGCAACGGAAAAACGATTGTTCGCGCCAATTTTATCGACCGCGTCACCCGAGATCTTACGATACACGCGTATATTATGGCGGACGTCCGGAACCCGAACGTGTCGCCACCGACGCCACAGCCCAAACAACGTGTCCGACTAGGAAAAGTCCTTCTACATTTCGGACCTTTTCACGTTGTTTTCCTTACCGGGCGTCTGGGGCCACCTCCCGTCGTTGTGTACCGAAACGTATTTCCGGTACTTACGCGCGGCCCTGCTCCACGAAAAGTCGGCCACGGCGACCGTCGTCCGGTGGTTACGTAACTGCCCGGCCTTCTACGGTGGACCCGTGGCAGAGGGTCCGCAACGTTCGTCGTAACGTATTTGTTTTTTACCGTTTTCGACTATCACGTCGTTCCGAAAATCCGACTCGAGCGCCCACCAATATGAAGGCTCCTTTGACGACGAAACCACAAAACAACGTAGCCGCGGAACAGATTTATATTTCGCTCGACACAGCGTCGCGTCGACACGAACGTCGGTGAACGCGAAACCTGACCCTTTTTTTTTTCTTGTCCCTTCCACCCGCAAAATAAAAACGTACAAATCCGAACGCTAGTTTCGCGGTCGTGTGTCCGCGTGCACGGGTTTACTACACGCGAACGGTCGTGTCGGCCGGACGGCAGGATAACCTATCATTGCCCAGCCGTGTAAACGTACCGACTTTTTATTCTCTAGGGGCGTCACTGTGTCGCCGGCATCACCGGCGGTGAACAGCCGGCAGCCATTCCCGAGGAACGTGCCCAGTCGCCAAACCTTTCATTCGGGACAAAACCGGCACAGAGGTTACACCGGCGTCGGGCCCACCAACAACACCGGCAGTCCGCACGATCCGTCCGTGCAAAGGCCGTCGTTCTTTTCGAAAATATCGTCCAAGTTCGTTAAACGGTAAGTGCGCATCGGATAAATTTGTCGTTCTCGTCGTTCCTTCTTTAGCGACGATGTCGATTTTAATCAATTCGCCGTCGAACGTATTTTTCGTATTTCGAAAACGCCAAAACGGGGCGCGAGGCCCGTGTTAACGAGCGAGAGGTGGCGAAAATCGTTTTCTAACGCGCGTCGGTTTTTTTTTTCTTTTTTGTCGCCTAATGAACGCGTCGTACTCGTAAAACGTCGTGTGTGCGTTGTACCACCGCCTTACGGAACGATTTTCGCCCGTCTCATTTCGGCATATAACACGCCGCCGCGGGTTCACGCACGCTCTTCTCGCCTTCGGGCTACGTCGAAACGAAATAGATCGATACTCGGGACGATCGACGAAAAGAGAGAAAACTACAATCGACATTTTACCGCTAACGACGTTCGCGTTTTACTGGCAGAGGCCTTACTTGTGAAAGCTTGTCTTGATTAATTTTTTTTTTTTTTTAAATTTTGTTTTTTATTGTTTTGTTTTGTTTTTGTTAAGTTTTATTTAGCGTGTACCTAGGAAAACTTTCGTGTGCCATATATCATTCGATAAAAGTTCGACAATCGTATTCGAGTACGCAAGCGCGCGAATCGGAGCGAACCGCGTGCATAGTTGTCTCAGTAAAGGCGCGGCGTTTTTGTTTTTTTTTTTTTTTTTATAATTTTTTAGCGACCTGTCGTTTTTTTTCGGGTTAACTTTATCGACGCGCAAACGTCTGACAAACAAACTCTATTCATATCGTTGGCTAGCTTTCACACAGATACGGTCCCTGCACAGATTACAATTGTACAAACGTTTACTTACTACGCGTGTCTTTTTTTGTTTGTTTTTGAACGTTTCCGTATACTACTACTTTTCCATCTTGTGTGATCCAATGCTTTTTGTTTTTGTGTGTATGTGCGCAGGACCACTCCCCACTAAAAATACGCCACGAAAATATAAAACCGCGTCGTCGTCGTCGTCGTCGTCGTTGTTGTCCGTCGCTCGTATATCACGCACGCCGTACACACGCACGCACGCACGCACGCACGCACGTACACGCCGCGGCGTCGCTAAATTACGGAGAAGACGAGCGAAAATTCGCGGGCACTACCTACCTTAACCTATACTGAGACAATTATGCTGGGACGCCACCGGGTCCGCCTACACGTCGGACACTTTTTTTTGTTTTTACGTTTGACAATTTTACGGGCGCGTGTGTGTACGTAAACCGCGTACAATATATATGCGCGCGCGCGTACGTACATCCCTATGTATATGTGTACATCCGTCGGCGACTTTTGTGGGACCGATCACGACGACGATAATTTTTCATCGTTCTCGGTAAACCTCGACCGTGTAACGTCGTATGTTCCGCTTTTATTCCGGTAAATTCCCTCGAATTCCATTTATATATATAGACCGACCCGGAATTTTTCTTTCTATGTATTTTCTAGTCCCCTACCCGTCGTGTCGCCGCCGTTACGTAATTTCGTCGTATTTTAATATTTTATGCTCGTTTTCCGCGCCCCCCTTGAAATATTTTATTACTGTATACACGTCTATTATCGTCGTCATTATTACTATTATTATTATTATTATTATTATTATTATTATCATCATCATTATCATCATTACACCGATATTATTATTACTATTATTCCTCAGTGTACAAATATTTTTTTTTTTTTTTGAACCGATGTTTTATATATATATACATATATATATATTCTCTTTGAATTTGTAATAAATTGTTTG